>JAOCPT020517963.1:0-11886 GCA_026546935.2 Palythoa grandiflora
CTTCTCCTTCTGCTTCTTCTTCTTCTTCTCCTTCTTCTTCTTCTTCTTCTTCTTCTTCTTCGTCTTCTTCTTCTTCTTCTTTTTTTTTTCTTCTTCTTCTTCTTCTTCTTCTTCTTCTTCTTCTTCTTCTTCCTCTTCGTCGACGTCTTCTTCTTCTTCATCTTCTTCTTCATCATCGTCACCATCATCATCAACATCATCGCCATCACTGGCATCATCATCATCGTCACCACCATTCCAATTATTATTGTCAATGAACGAACTTATTGACAAGAAGAGTCTAGCAGTTATACGATTGGTTTGCTTGAATTTTTCCTTAGTCTTTTCTCAGTTAAGAAAATTTTTCACCAAACAAGTTTCATATTTTTTTCCTGTTTCCTGGTGCTTTATCATTTTCAAGCCGAACCAGACATCATAATTTGTTTTTGCTTATTTTTTCTCCTGGTTAGTATCTACATATCCAGTCATGGTTGCTGAAGGACACAATACTGCAACTGTTAGGTGACGAGGATGGCCGAGTACGACATGCTGCAGCATTGTGCCTTCAAAGGTTTGTGTGGTTTTTCCTTCTTTGTGTTACGTGGTTGGGAATGGCCGAAGTAAGTTGAGATCAGGGAGACTTTCTTAGTTCCCTTTTTGACCTTCATTGTCATTCTTGGAGGATACTCTTATCAAAGTATGTACAATTGGTCACGTACAAGTTTTGCCATTTCTGTATACTCTTAATTGTACATTTTTTCTTGTAATTTGTAATCCGCTTTCGTGCGAAAGCTGAGAAGGGACTTCCGAGAAGCTAAATTTCCGAGAAGCTAACTTTCCAAAAAGCTAACTTTCCGAGAAGCTAAATTTCCGAGAAGCTAAATTTTCGAGAAGCTAAATTTTCGAGAAGCTAAATTTCCGAGAAGCTAAATTTCCGAGAAGTTAAATTGCCGAGATGCTAAATTTCCGAGATGCTAAATTTCCGAGAAGCTAAATTTCTGAGAAGCTAAATTTCGGACTAGCTATGGTGACTAGTGCGGACCATGAATGCATAAACAAAGGCTGGTGAAAGCCAAATTCTACTAAAAATACTCAACAATTTCAAGAAAGCCAAATATTTGTGAAAACAGAGTAGGAAGAAAAGAAAACCCGTAATTTTGGTGACATTCTGTAGTGAAATGATTGAGAAACGAACGACAAAGCACGCGCTGTAAAATGCACGAACAGCCATTTTGCATATTTGAGTGAGAATTCATATTCAATAATTTATTAACACAATGAATCTATAGTTTTAAAGGTTAGTAATGGGAGTTGTACATGGTGGCCCACTGGAATTAAACACTTCGAACGCACTTCCCTAATATGTGATTACTTCTAGTAATAAACATTACAAAATTTCAGCCCCTAAGTCGTCAATCACTGATGGTAAAACGTAATGACTTATAATGTGCACTCAGAAACAAAGTTTTGAATCCCTGCCCCTGGAAAAATGTGCTCTTCCCAGCAGATTAATCGTATCCTCGGAATACATAGCTATATCCCAACTAGATTTACAATTAAACTCCGAAATAATTCGCCTTTAGCGCTATAAAAAGCTAAAGACTCGATCGATGAGTCTTGTTGACGGAAAAACATGCACAAGATTGCAAGAGTTCGAGATACGCCGCTGGTTTTTTGTGCTTTTTATAACTATTACAAATAATAGATTGCAAAACAATCAGTACTGCAAGATATGTAGACTATCTGGAAATTTAGCATCTCGGAAAATTAGCATCTCAGAAATTCAGCTTCTCAGAAATTTAGCATCTCAGAAATTTAGCCCCACGGAAATTTTTAACTTTATTTTACAAGCAAATATTATGGCAAATGAAATATAGCTTTATAGTTTACTTACTGATAGCTAGTATCTTCTAATTAATAAACGCCAGTTGACAGGTCTGACATTGGATAAAACATTCACGCTTACAACAAGAACAACACTTTATAAGAGGCTCAAATTTGCCAAAATTTAAGAACAATTTAAGAGCAAGCTCAGGCTGAGGCTTGAAAACTAGGAAAGTTTTTGTGGTAGAAAATTGACTAAAACCTAGCGATACAGCATAAAACATAAAAAGATTCACTGTTACGACTGTTCAACAAACAATAAAGGTAGTTCGCCTCTAAATTCAGCCGTATAATATATGTGTGGCGCAAGGCGTTTCATTTTCCAATACCTTGTTTTATTTTGTTTTTTTTTTTCAATAAGAACCGCTCACAGAAATAAGAACAAATTAAGAACAAATTGAGGCTGAAATCGCCGAAAAATTAAGTCAATGAGTCTCAGCAAAATTTACGGGTTCTTATAAAAAAAAAGCGTGTATACTTTCTCCCTTTATATCAATTTTTGAACAATTTTCCCTCAGTTAGCACTGAAACAATTTTTATAATTAGTTAAAATAGACTTTCATATACCAGCTGTGTTTTTATCAATTCATTGGATTTATAGCACAAACATGTGAAAATTTATACCAACAAATCTGCTGCCAATTAGCGTTTTTGTCTGTTATTTTTTCGGTTAATTCAGATTTAGTCACAGTTGGCTTAATATAGATTTATCTCCGAAATAATACAACTTCTCATTTCTGATTGAGAGATCTTTGAAACAGAAAGCCTGAATCTTTGTTAACTGCCGCTCAAACATTAATTATTAATTCTTCAATGTTTACATTTTCCGAATCATTTCATCTGCTATTATTTTCCTTAAGCCGCTATTCATTTGTGTTTGTGAAAAGAAAATGGTTTTGGCATTATATAAATTACATAAAGGAGCACCCGTTTTGATCATAAAGGCACAAGGCTTACGCAATGACAACAAACCGAAAACAAAGCTGACAAAATTTTTGAACATGGATTTACACTTTTTAAAAAGTGCGAATTCCTTATCTCAAAAACCTTAGAATTGGCAAATTTAGTTTTTGTCAATGTGTCACCTTTACTAGTGACCATAAAAAGGTTAAGCGTATATTGCCAAGGAAGATTTAATCATTTTAGTGTGATCTGATTGTGGGGATATTTGTGGTTACCGCGAGCGAAACAGCTTAGCGGCAATTTCAAAGAATCATAAACAGCCTGCAGAAAAACAAACGTCATCACTCGCCTGTCCAACGGGAAATGAAAGCCGAGACAGCAAAATGCAAATTGATGTTTTCTATTGTCTTCGTTTTCAACAAATGGTAATTGAGAACTATTAAAACATTGTGTGGCACTTTTCATTATATGTGGCTTGCCTTTGGTCATGCAAGTTTTCTCTATCAGGGAAGTCTAAAGTTTTGGGCACGACACTATCATCTCCGTCCTTCAACGCCGCATCTCCAAAAGGAATATCCTTACAAAGATTGTATTAAGCGCGTGTTTTAAGGAGATTTGTTATTGAAAAGCCGGCTCAAACGATTTAGCAGCTCTCGAGTGCTGTCGAAACTGCGAACTTATGAAGCGGACAATAACTGTCATTTTTAGACGAATTTGTGTGGTAGCTGTTCTTGTGACTTTTGTTGTCTTTCAGGAGGCGAAGTGTGGATGTCGAAGCGATGGTCAATGTGAAACATTTGGCGAAACTTGTTGTCGAAATAAATGCCAACATTATAAGATATGCGAGGACGACGGCCACTGTTTAGATAACTATGACTGTGTTGCCGATGAAAAAATTTGTGAGAAAAAACGATGCGTGAAAGAAAATATCACAGAAATAGAGACATATTGTGTGGACAACGAAGAGTGCGTCAATACTGTTCTTTCTCGCTCGAAGGGTTTCAACATTTGTTGTGAAGGACGTTGCAAGAACTCGTGTTCAATTTCTGAACCGACACAGAAGTCAAATGTATCCCGCGGTCAAACGCCTTGTGTTGGTCGCGAATGTATAACGAATGGAAATGTGAATACAAACTCTTCTACTTATATAACGCGCGCACCTTCAAGACTTAAAACTGTAGAAATTTTTTCAACAAGGGCAGATAAACTGCATTTAAACCCGGCTATTGTCGCTGCAATAGTTATTGCTGGTTGCATTGTTCTCACGATAACTTGCATCTGTTTTTTACGTGAGAAACGATTAATGCGGAAACATTCAACTAGATGTCGCAGGCATCGATTGCCGCACTCATCAAACACTCGTAATCAACCGTTTTGGATTTCAAGACTGGCTCGAAATAGCACACAAACAAGATTATCTTGTGGCAGTCGAGATGAAGAGGCCACAGCGTCTTTCACACAGGCAAACACGAGTGGCGCAGAGTGCTACTGTGAAAGCCAACCTCCGCCGTCTTATAGCACTCTCACAATTCACGAATGCCCTCCAAGTTACGAGGAAGCAACAAGCTCTCATCGAAATCAAGGGACACAAGTCGATTTATTTGTGTAGACAAAACAGAGATAAAAAGTTTTAAGTACCCATGGTATTACTGATAAAGTTTGTTTTCTACAGGATCGGAGAACAAGTTTAATAGAGTCGAGTAATACCGGCCCAATATCAGACAATATATTTGAAATCCGTACTCAAAATACAATGTATTTTCATTAATGCGGTACCAAGCTAGCAGATTCTATCTGTATACACACTTAAAGTTGAGATATGAGCCTGTCGAGAGAGAATAAAACTGTAATCGTTTCGTTTTAATGTGAAATCGCTAAATTTTAAGATGCTCGCGCGTTGGGGTTAATTCTATCGAATTTCAGTCACTTCGGCCTTTCATTGTCTCGTGCGCCTAGTATAAAAACATCAGCGGCGTGTTTGATTGCAATAGCAGCTTCCTAATTAAGCTTTTCATATCGGGCTGTTTACGAATCTCGCATTTGCAACAAAGGAGCAATTATAATTCTGTCTATGGAAGTTATCAATCGGCTCTTTTAAGTATTTGTATTCATGCAGTTTTCTTTCTTTTAGAAGTCTTTAATTTTAATCTTCATCTCGATCTAAAAGGATCATCTAAATAATATTTTTTTGTTTTGTTTTTATGATTCATTTTTTTAATTTTCATTATTGTACGAAATGATTTGCTCAAGTTAACTTCTGGTGCTAATTTTGCGAAAATATTCGAACCGGCTGTGGAATAAAGGCGGTCATTTTTCCAAAACTGCCGCAAGTACAAATACGACTTATATTAAAAATTCTGTTGCGCTTCAAAGCCGCGGGACATAGCTCTCCTGATTTAATACGACATTAGAACTGGTACGCTTCAGTCAGTCTGAAATATTTCTTTCTTTTTTGGAAAGATGACCGTTCTTTCATGTGAAAATATGAGAACACTTTATTTAAAAATGTGGTTTTCGGCTTAAGTTATGGCCGGAAACTGTGAATACAATAGAAATATTCTGGAAAGCTTCGAACGCCTTATACTCAGTCTTGGTGTGGTCTCGTCAAATGTTACGATAACTTGTGAAACTTTAATGAAACTTATGCAGATTTAAACGCTGTTAAAGCAACAAGTCATGTACGAGTATAAAGCAAAACAAATTCGACTGATGTCAGTTTTTAAGATTTTACAAATGAATATTAATGCTAAAACTAAGAGGCAAAAGTGTTTTGATATCAGAGATAAGAATCATTTGTATCGATTTTATGTTTGGGTGAGTATTCAAGCGAAAATTAAAAGATGGCAAAAATGTTATGGTAAACAAAATAGCCGCTGCGCGATGCGAATGGTCAATTTTCTAGCTTGTTTGTTTTTCTGTCAAATACAGTTCCGAGTTGTCTACAAAAACAATACGCATTTGATAAGAAAATAATAACCATTTTCGAATCGCAAATGTTATGGAAAAGACATAGATTGTATTTAGTTTGTATTTAAAGCATGGCAAAATAATTGCGTTAAATACCAACTCAAAATTAAGAATGAAATATTGTAGCGATATATATTTATCAGTTTGGTTAATTATATTTATCGTAAGCCAGTTTGTATTAATTTGGTTGTGGTTTTCGATAAATTCAGTTTGAGAGTTCGATCGATTACACTTTCAGGCTTCAAACTGAAACACAACGTTGAACAAAATTATAGAACGAATGAAGAATATAATAAAAATAATGGACAACAAAAACGACTAGAAACAGTATTGATATTTAACTTTGCTGACACTAATTTTCCTAGAAGTCGAAAACCAACTGGTTTCATCCGCAAAGCCAGTTGCCGACCGCTCGGATGGTTTCCAAAATGCCTCTAGAGCTTAACATATTAAAAATCAAGTGCTGAACAAAAACTCAAGTTACTTTCCCGTAAAATAAACCTTTCGAACGATATCATTTTGAGCGCTCCACTATGGCTAAGCAAGATATATCTCCGAGCGTCAAGCGACGCCAACGGGTCTCTGCATCTTTTCAAGATAACTTTTTCCAGCTGTATGAATAGACAAAGAAAGTTTCAAGGTATAGAAAAGGAATTATGTACAAAAGAAACAAATAGTTTCAGCATTAATAAGACTTTTATGTCTACAATTTAACATATTCTACACATATAAAATTATGTTTATACATACACAAACAATTCGGCACGTTTGAAGTTTTTTGTCATCAGATAGCCGCTGCTTGGGCCCAGCCCTTCCTGCACACCGTGAATTAATTATTTGTTTGACAATTCGAAATGGCTGTTGAAAACCATCAAGCAAGCATCTGCTGGCCATATTTAACAATTAGAGTTTCTTTGTAATCTACTCGTGTTATGGTTCAGTTATTACGGGAGTGAATCGATATAATTTTTTATAATAATATCCAGCGTGCGCGAAAGACTTTGGTCTGTCAACCGGAAACTTTTGAAGTGAGACCTCTCGATATTGAAGAACGCTCTTGAGACTTACCCAGACTCTGTTAGTAAAGTGTCTTTATGCTAGACAGAACTAGGCGTAGCGAATGTTAAATCCGAGACTGTCCGAGACGCCGAGATGGCCTATTTAAAATCCGAGCCCGAGACTTTAGAAAGCGATGAATAATCCGAGACCGAGACTATACGATACGAAAAATCCGAGACTGCGAAACGGAGAAAAAAAAAAAAAAATGCGAGACTTCGAGACATGACAAAAATATGACGAGATTTCGAGACCTAGCCGTATTTTGCTGAGACTTTCATTTTTTAAGGGACCATTCGCTACCCCTTCTTCTTATAAGCTATTTAAAAAGATGACAAATACAAAAAAACAGAATAACAAAAAAACATTTAAATCATTTATCAGAACATTGATGTAGAATTTAAACTTAAAATCCAAAAATGGTAAACGCAATGATTATATGACGGAGGAAGGTTGGCCCAAAAGATTTCAGTTTTTTTTAAGAGCGTCAAAGGATTCATTGCTTATCTCAAGTTGTATATTGATAAGGGGACTCTTTGACTCTCCCAAGAAAGGACACAACTTCAGGGAAAATTATAGCTCCCAGCATAAGCTGGTACTCGTTTATATAGCTCAGTTGAGTGCAACAATTTGGGCAGTGTGTCTTGTTCAAGGAAACGACACAATGATTATCCCGGGTACGAGAAATGTTTTTGAAAATAATTTTGAATATGGAGTAGAAAGCGTTGTTAGCGTAGTTCGACAATTTTCAGAGCTATTCCTAATGAAACGAGTTAAATCTTTTTATACTTAATTAAAAGTTAGTTACACTTTTTGATCTTTAAACAAAATAAACACACCTTGGCATATAACCTGCCCGTTAAGCAACCGCATTCTTGTTGTCTTTGTAACAGCGAATTGTCAACCCGGGACTAAAGGATTATGGGATGACAATAGAGGGAAGTGTGTTCTGTGCGATATGGGTTCGTATCAACCATTCCAGGGACAGACAGCGTGCCGCAAGTGTCCCGACGGGTTCACTAACCAAGGGACTGGAAACTACAAATTATCATCTTGTCAAAGTAAGTTATTAGTTATACTGATTGGTTCGCCTGTGTTTTTTATCACTTTTAATATAATATTGGCCGATTGAGGGCTACAGACGGCGTACCGTGACTGTTCCTTGTATAGTGGGGAATCTTCACACGGGATCATTTTATCTCGGGCCTCATACACAGGATTAGGATCATTATTATGGTCATAATTCCGCCTACTTAAAATTTTTATATACTGTAAGTAAAATTGGTAAAATATTTTACCAGTTTCACCTACAATTATATATAAAAATAAAACAAAATAATAAAAAAATATTAATATATTTATTTCTTTATTTATGTTGTTATTGTTGTTGCTATTATGCATTATATAATAACCCAAGTTATTCTCCCATTTTGATTGGTTTTCGCCTATGATCTATTAGAGGCAGACGCACGATTGACGTCACCATTACAAAGTTTTTAATTTTTTATTATATAAAACAAATAGATTCCATGTTTTGTGCGCCTGTTCAGTAACAGATCATAGAGGACGTCAAACTCTGATAAGAACATCATTAAAACACTCGCTTATCACCTTGTGTGCTACTTTCAATTTTTGTTCTTACCACAGTTTGACGTCATCTGTTATCTATTACTGAACAGAGGCACGCCAAAATGAAACCTATTTAATTGTTGAATAGCTTAATATTGCACCACTACACCGGTATCGTTGTCACCGGTTAAAATTCCTCTTTTTTTAAACTTCAAAAAATCTTTCAAGAGTAGAATATAAGTTCTATTTGAAATGTGTAAAATTGTTACGGTATTTATCTTTTTCAGTAAACACTGGGAGCCCCACTGAGTTTTCCAGGCCCAGTTCACCTCGGACTAATCAAGACCAAGTTCCAGTTACACTTGAAGAGGAGATTCTGAGCAAAACAGCCGCTGAACAGTCTATAGGCTGGATCGCAGGCGTCTGTGTGGCGGTTTTTCTTGTCATAATAGCCGTCATAGGTGAGTGTGAAGCACGGGGAACGTCTAAGGCAAAATGGGAAGTTAATCAAAAGACAAAACTACGTCTCGTCCCTACTCCCCTCTGTAGAAAACAGAAACAAAGGTTTCCTCGCATTGAACATGAATAACTTAAGTAGGCGTTAGCTTTCCAGAAGAAGGAGTGGCTTGGGTTTAATGCGAGGTTGCGGGTAGGTTTAGATAATTTGGTTGTGTCCTCATGTTGGCTTTTACGTTCCTCAAGATTTCTTGAGATTTCATTGACATAATCAGATCCGCAGTTGTACGTGCCGAGGTAGACGATGTGCATGAGGTGGATGTTTATTTTTATCGTTGTCAGTGTTGAATAGGAACTTGGTTTTCTTTGTTTTCCATAGAATTTTGAGTTTGCACTGCCTTCAGTGAAGAACTGTAGAAATCGTCGAAACTTGCGGCTTTGTTTTTCATTGATTTGGCAGCAAGAGAGGCTGATATAGATTTCTGGGCGGTCGTCGAGCCAGTGAGTGGGAAACAGGGTTTCATCCTCGGGTTCACTTGAACGTTCAAAATTTCAGATAGTTTCACGATAAAGTTTATAAAAGGCTGACCAGAATTGAAGAAAGATTTCTTAATTGATTTGATTTCTTGAGAGAAATTGGATGAGACTCGTTTGGCACGGTGCAAAGCACTTAGGATTGAATTTCGTATCCAGCTGATCGAGGTACTAGCTTAAAGTGGACAGGTAGTTTGCCTGGTTTCTTGTAGATAGATCTGGTAAACTGTAAGCCTTTTTGTTTGATTGCAGTGTCTTTCATTAGGTTTAAATACTGGTCAGCGGCAGTTATCCTCTATCCAGGGCCGGGCTTTTCCCTAAACTTCATTTCCCTAAAAGTGCCCTGGGAACGAGGCTGTGGCGCAATGGCCCAGCGGTTTGTGTATCAAGCTTAGATTACTTTAAGGTTGTAAGTTCGAACCACAGCGAAACCACTTCGTTTTTCCATTGAGCAAGATATTTTTACTTGAATTTCTCTTGCCAACAGATTAAAGCTACTTTATTACCAACTACCAACTGTGACCGGTCACTGTCCTGTTCCAGAGAAGCCAGTCAAAGACCATTATTGTTTTAATACTACAGAAAAGTAGTAAAAGTTAAGCATTGATCTATGCGGAGGAAACCGGTTTTTTTTTATGCTATATACAAAAAGCACGCTCAGAGGCCGAAACAGATTTTGCTCTGGTTTTGCTTATTGTTGTATCCAGACACTAAAACGTATTGTTGTTTAGTTGTTTAGAAAAAAAGATGTTTATATCTATTTCTAACTTTGTTGTTGTTCCCTTCCTCACCTAAATGTGTATTTCTTTGTATGAGTTCTTATCTAGACTCTGAAGGCAGAATAACAAACTCGAGTGAAGAAAAAATTGGGTCCCATGCAGGGATCACCCACGTTCGATAATTCTATACCCCTTAATTTGCTATGTTGTCAGCATGGTGAGTCCTGGTGGTGTAGTGGTTATCACGCCTTATTAGTAACCAGTAGACCCGGGTTCGAGTTCCACCCAGTCGGGGCATTCAAACCAGGTTGTTTTTCGGTCGAGTGTGTTGGAAGGAGAATAAAGATGCTATAGTTATTTCAAACTTTGTTAAAAGTTTGTTAACTGTTCTAAGAATGAAACATTTTCAATCTTTAGGTATTACAGTGTTCCTTTATCATAGAAGAAGGGGCCAGTGGCGTAATCCAACGGATTACTTTGGAGTGCTTCGTCAGCGGACATTTCCTAATCCCGTGTATGAGACCCGAGACAAAATGATCCCATGTGAAGATGCCCCACCATGCAAGGAACAGTCACGGTACGGCGTCAGTACCCCTCAACCAGACAATAATATTAAAAGTGATAAAAAACACACAATATAGAAGCCAACTATTGCATTAGGCAAACATAGCATATTATACCAGAAGAATCTTAACAACCAAAGATATTTTTGTATTACTGTGCATAACTTAAAACAGTCAACGTTGAGCTACCAAAAGGTCTGAATAGCACAAAATGCAATATAACTTTAAGCGCAACTATGACGATACTCGTCAATTTCATGTTGTATTTACATGTTTCGCCAGCATCTACTGCTATCATCAGAATAGTATAATTACTAATGATCCAGGCCGGACACAGTTAAATACAGATATCTTACAATAGAAAGCTATAGCTATTCCATTCTTTACCTTTGTTTTATTCCAATAATACTATCAATTGTTATTCTATTGTAAGATATCTGTATTTAACTGCGTCCTAGATCATTAGCAATTACTATTCTGATGATGGCAGTAGATGATGTCGAAACATGTAAATGCAACATGAAATTGGAAAGGGTCGTGATTGGGTTGAAAGTTATACAACGTTGCGTTAATATAATTTTATGATAAAAATGAGTGTTTCTTAGGGTTTTCTGCCGTGTGTTATTCTCTATATAACTCTCAAAGTACCGTAGTACTGTGTTTGGTTCTGATCTTTGTGTTCGCGATCGACTTGTTAGACTACTTTGTGACATACAAAGCTACTTCAAAGGCTGAAATCTCTTTTCGGTTGCTTCCAAGAAACTATAGTCTTTAAAGTATATCTATAGAATTATCTAAACTATAAATAGAAAACAGATGAAATTATTGATTGCAGCTTCATTCAAGAATCTAACCTTTAAAGTATAGCTGTAGAATAAATTGAATTATAGTTACAAAAACCAATGAAATTATTAATTATATAATTTAGAGGAAAATAATTTGTAATAGCTTCAAATCATTCCTTGCTTCTGTTTTTGGAGAGGAAAATACTTGCAAAAAAGATGCATTTGAAAAGTTGTAAAAGTTTTTGATTTCAATGAGGTTTAAAAATATCTATCCTATTTACCATAGCCATAGGTTTTTAAAATGATAAAGAGATATCTGCAATAAACTAATCAAATAAATTGTCTCGGCTGAAATTGAATCGAACGTCTTCTGTTTTGCATGCAGTAGAGAGATTGTATCAAAACTTAGCTCGACCCGAGATACCTCGGGGGACAGGGATAACTTTACCCCTCCGTCCAATCTCCCCCCCC
>JAOCPT020518001.1:0-11884 GCA_026546935.2 Palythoa grandiflora
AAACAAAGTGAAGCCAATGAATGTAAACTCTTCACCGTTACAAAATCTCTCATTGCCTGGTGTTGTCACTAAGGTAACTGGGTTCTCATGTTCAGATAATTTCATTTTGTAAACTAGGAATTGGGACTTAAAGCACAGATTTAATATCTCCGCTCACCCTTCTTTCAAATACTTTCTTTTCTTTATGACGCACATTTACTGGTCAGCAGAATAAAAGAACAACAAACGTTGTGAAAAAAACAACTGTAATTCATGAGCATGAAAATGCCATGGATCGTATTTTTAGCCTTTGAGTAAAGGGTTCATTTAATACTGTCTTCTTGTTAATACTGAAAATAACTTCATGTTATAATGGTAGCAAATGGACCGAAATATAACGCAAATATAATGGTAATAATAACAAAAATGATAATAATGATAATATAAATATAGAACGCAAATAATAATGGTAATAATAACAAAAATAATAATAATGATAATTTTTAATCATTATCAAATTTTGTTAGTGGTATTACTTTTTTAATTTTTATTATTGATAATTAATAGATTTCTAATTGGGTTAATCTGGGTTAGTGACTCGTTAGTCAAAATCGTGTAATTCTAATACAAAATAAAAATATAACATGAATAATTATTTTATACAACAATTGTTTTTAAGATCTCAGTTGGAACGACAAAGAACTCTCTTTTGCCAGCTCGGTGGTTAAAACCAACTCCCAAGAAACCCAACGAGACACCTCGTGATCCTCGCGTTCTTTCTACTCGCGAGCAACGTTTAAACATCAATATACAAAGACCTGTGAACGTCGCTCACCTAAACACGCGAGGTATGGTGTGTAATGAAAACAGTTTCGCACTTTATAGAAAGTGCGACGTGTTGGGTTTTATTCACCTCTTGTTCGTATGTTAAACGTGAAAGATCGAGGCCAAGCGAGTCAGTGCTCTCATACAATTAACAGGTGAATATACTCCGTGCAAAGCACTTTCTATGATTTAAGCAACTCACTAGAACTTTCACTTAATTTTTGCTTGATGTGAACTCAGTTAATTTGAGAAAACGATGAAAGCCGTCAAAGGCTAATAATAGAAATCTCCCAAATATGGACAAAAATGGCCATCTCAACAACTTTGTGCGGTCGAAACTTTACAGCTTTGCACCGTTCTCATATTGGCTGCAGACCAACTTTTCACGAATAAACTAAGAGCTTAGACTATCACAAGAGCGTGGAGATATTATACTTACTGCAAGCATTTCTGGGCCCATTGTTCGTGAGCATAGGTTCATTGCTTGTGTTATGTTTTGTTATCGAAGCTGCTAACAGGAACAAAAATTCAACTTGCCTTAAAAAGACAAAGCTGCAACAGTATCGCGTGTGTATAAACTCAGTTGAATCCTTTGCCCATCATAACACAGTAACTAGCAATGGCGTCAATTTTAAGACGATCTCTTGTCTTCGTTGCAGTTAAAGAGCTGAAGAAAATGCCTCGCTACAACGTGCACGATTCTGCCACCCGTATATCGTCCAACACACGCAAGACAGAAAGGTTGCCTCAAATATTTAAACCATCTCTGAATACCTCAATCATCTTCCCCACTAGATAGGACTGAGGACTGAGATGGGAAGGTGTTGTTTGGAATGAAACTGTATATTTGTAACTTTGCAACAGTAAAAAAATGAAGACAAACTGTTTAGTAAAATTACACAATATCTCAAGTAGGTTTGTTGGAATGATCAATCTTAATTTCACATTTCAGTTTTTGAAATTAAATCAGTATTTTATAAATAGTATAAGACAAAAGTTCGTTTCGATATTTACTACACAAGTGAAATGCTAGCAGTCCAAGAAAATACTTTAAACTTTCATAAAAGAAACAAATTTTTTATATAAGTTTCCATAAATGAATTGATAGTTATTATTTTACAATCTTATGAACAGTTTTATAAATTAAGCGATAGGTTTTTAACATGTAAATTTAGTTTGAGGAAAAACTGTTAAATTTGTTGAACACATAGTTGTGTTTTTGGTTTAAGGCTTTCGCGTGAATTAAAAATGATAAATTTGAAACTTTGCGGCTTGCACGGGGATTTATTTAAAACATTTTACGTAATATAAATCCGCTTGCAAATCGTAAAATTTCAAATTTATCATCTTGTTGTGTTATTAGTGTTTCATTCAATGTTGTATTTTATGTCAAATAAAGAAATATATATGAACGAAATTCTGGTTTGTGAATGAAATTTTGTTTTGAGATAAAATGAAAGAGAGTGAAAGATAGTATACGAGTTGACGATTAATTTTCAATGTAACAATAGAGTTTATGTTCTTCAGACTAATTTTAACCCGAGCCTTAGGGCCCAAAACATATCATACCCAAGAACATAAACTTTATTACTATTATTAATATTAATATTATCACTTGGGAGGGCATAGACCTAATTCATAAATTAATGGGGGCAATTTTGATATTCTTTTGTCTACATTCCAATTAGCCTACCAAGCCTCGTTCTTGAGTTAAACTTTCAAATGAATATGTAAACCAAAACGAGTCTTGGTAGGCTAATTTGAATAAAGACAAAAGAATATTAAAATTGCCGCCATTCATGAATAAGGTCTATTGGAAAAACATATTTAATAGACCCTTTCACAGTTCCTGAAAGGTAACCAAGCTTCTACATGAAACCGAGGCGAAGTTGACCTCGTACAGTTGGAAAAATGGAAACAACCTACATGCTAATAAGTTTTCTTATGATAATTATTTCCACTTCTCTTACTGTGCAAGGTCAACCTTCACCTCGGTTTCATGTAGAGGCTTGGTTACCTTTCAGGAACTGTGAAATGGTTTATTATCAGAATAATTAAGTGAGCATTTGCATTTGCATTTGTATTTGGATCAAGTAAAGCTCGCTGGAAATAATTTTGTCATTTTAAAAAGTTTCAAAACTTGTAAAGATCAAAAAAATTCGATAAAACGTATTTGTAAGTGTTGAAATTGCTTGAATAAACGTTGTTTCGTTCCAGTTAGCCTGCATAACTCTCGAATTTTAGCCCATAAAATGCGCCACAGTGCCCGAAAAATTTACAACAGTGTTTTAGTTATCATATTGATATTATCATATTATATTGGCTTCACCTAAATCATTCTGCCACTGGTACATGTGAAATTCGGCACAAAGCTTAGGTATCCTGTTGATGAACAGTAACTGTTTTGCTGTTTATTTTTAGCAGTATGTATAGTTTATGTCTGTTCAGATATCAAGGAGAAAATAAATGCACAATATTTTACATCATGCCTGAGACAGTACCAAACGTATCTCACCAAGGGTTGATTCCGTGAAACTCTTTTCTGAACACTTCTAAATCATAAAATCTCTTTCAGCATCTTCACAAAGGGATCAAGCTTTCCCACACATTGATTTGAATTTCTGCTCAGTTAAAACTTACTATGCAGAAAATGTTTGGCTTAGTTCCAGCACATATCCTGTCTTTATTGTATTTTTTTCTTATCTACATAGTTTCGCTTCTAAATGCGGTATTCTAATTTTTTGCCTAGAAAATCACTCAACTGCAAGAAATATTCTTGACAACATTTAGAACAAGATTATTGAAAACAAGTTGTTTTTTTGGTCTAGAAGAATATAACAGCGAGTTTGTCTGCAAGCTGATTAACTCGGTTCGCTTTCAATTTTGCTGCATTACCCTCTCGTATTTCACAATATAAATACACGTAAATTTGAATTTCATTCGACCCGAATAAAGCTGGTTAGACCAGCGGATATTTAGTACTGATTTAAAAGGGACCCTCGGCTGTCCAACAAAATTTTAGAATAGTTATTCAATATCAATACTAAGTCTTTTTTTTTACCTTGTATCCATATCTGCAGTCAAAATTTGATAATTCTTTGTATATAGTTCACCACAAGCAATTTGTTTTGATTATTTCCATAGTTTGAATATCCCGCGTGCCGCCATCTTGAAATGTCACATGCCCGGTTTCAGTGCCAGACTCGTTCATAGCTACTGAATTCATCCAAAGGAGACTGGTACTGCAAACCAAACACGTCACATATCAAGATGGCGGCGTACAGGAAATTCAGACTGCAGAGACGATTTTAAAAATAAATTGTTTGGCGTAAACCATTTGCACAGATTCATCAAATTTGAAGTCCTAATGTGGACTCAGGTTAAAAAAAGGTTTATTCAAGGCAAACTTTTGTAGACAGCCGAGTATCAATTTAAAATAAATAATCTTCGTTGTTTCGACTTTTTATATCAACTTTATTTAGTTTCCGTTTTTCTAACATTTATTGTCCACTCAATCGTAAAAATCCGATGTTAGCGGAAAATTTCTCGTGTAGTTTTTCGTTTTAAACTTTTTTTTTTACCTTTTAATCACAAATGAACTGGAGCCAAAAAGTGAGTTTTTGTGATTTTTTGAACTCTTAAAAGGTATAATCAGATTTTGGGGATAATGTTGAAAGCCAGATGGTATCAGGCTTTGCAACTACTTAGAAAATATGCGCTTTGACACTTTCACACGAGGGACAAAGTTTTCTCGCTCGTTTACCTAAATTTCTGTCCGTTTAAAAC
Organism: Palythoa grandiflora; assembly: GCA_026546935.2. Classification (NCBI taxonomy): domain Eukaryota; kingdom Metazoa; phylum Cnidaria; class Anthozoa; order Zoantharia; family Sphenopidae; genus Palythoa; species Palythoa grandiflora. The sequence goes on from JAOCPT020518001.1 coordinate 4,591, forward strand.
CTGTACCGAAGGGCAATTATGATGTCGTCAAATAAACAAACGAGTTCCTATACAAAATTAGTTATTGACGTTTAGAACCACATTCATATAAACAAAACTCACCAACATCAGCTGATGTCAAAGATATATCTCTTTCCGGGTGGTGTGCGTAATCTAGAACAATTCCTGTAGAAGACATCAGTGTGCTCAACAAAGTGCTGTCTGGTTCACTTCCTCGTATCTCCACTGTTGTGTAAAGACGCTGGCCAGTCCTATCAGGTTACGTCACCTGCGACAAATAATCAGCTTAAACACTTGTTCTTTGGAACCCATATGAAGTGACCTGCCTTATACTGGAGACCCTAAGCAACGAGGATGACAACACCAACGACGACGGCTTGCAAAACTTATATTTCTGAGCGCTCTTTACTCCTTTTCTGCTGTTATCAGACGTTTTGTTTTCTCTGCATCAAGCTGAAGGCGAAGAAATGCATTTCTGTTTTTAAGTCCTAAGGACTCCAAAAAAAAGTCACCGTTCTGTTTTTAGTGGCAGCTACGTCTACTTGCAGGTGCTCAGCTCGATGTATTCAACGTGCAGTTATTGTATTTACTATTCAGTGTTCTTTCACGTCGTCTTCGGCGTCACCGTCCTCATTGCTTAAGATCTCTATTACTTTGAATAACATCTTCGAGACGAGGACAAACCTATAAAATAGATAAAAGAAAGACTGTATAGCTGATGTACTGGGTAAAAAATACTTGTCAGTAAACCAATATGATTGAGGAGCGCGGAATAAGTCAGCATCAGCTGCAGACAGCTGTTTCACCCTTTTTGGGGCTTGTCAGCACGGTGACTACCCACTCTGAAGTTAGCACTTTTGTTCTGAGAAACTGTAACTTAACACGGCTCAAACATTGACAGACAAAAAGCAATTTGTACACTCGACACGTCTGTGTTAACGTGGCCAAAGGGCAGAAGTTTGAATATCTCATAATTGTTCACTGACCAAATAAAAGTATATGTCTACAAACCTATCCACGATACACCCAACAAACGCTACGAGTTGCAAAACGTCCGTGTTAAATGTACCAACTTTATCATATTTCATTACTGTTTGAAGGCATTTTGAACTAGATAGACCTTATGCAAATATGGCGGCGATCTTAATATTCTTTTGTCAACATTCAAATTAGCCCTATTAGCCTCGTTCTTGTGTTAAGTTTTCAAAAGAATATGATACTCCAAACAAGGCGAGAAGGACTAACTTGAATGTAGACATAAGAATATTAAAATCGCCGCCATATTGGCATAAAATCTATGGAGTCTATAAAAAAAACTATAAGCACTCGAACAGCGTTTCTTCTTGTTTTCGAAAACTTTTATATTTTCGAAGAAATGACAGTTATTTTCAAAACAATTTTACAATCTTGTTATGTAAAACAAAGGTGATAGCATTCCTAATTAAACAAAATTTTATTTCAATTGTTTACATATTAAAAGTTCCCAGCCGTTACCGCAATTCCGTAATTGCCGATAATTGTATTGTTCACTGTGCAATCACTTCTAAAAAATCAAAGCAATTGCTTTTAAAATCTTGATAATTTCTTCTCTTCTAAAAGCAGGTACTTGGCATTGGAAAACAAGTCGTAACGGTTCTAGCAATATGTCCCAGTCATTGCCCCAGCACTGTCGGCAGTTTGGTTGCGGACGCTCTAGGTTATATGGAAATCGCCTTAACAGGTTAACGTGCAAGTTTTCCTTTTCTCCTCAATAAAAATCTGTCAACTTTATCTTTTTACACAAGCAATTTTTTCTTTATAATCTTAAAGGAGAACTGAACACTAAACCCTTTTATCATTTGAATATCTGGGCATAAGTAGAATAAATCTATGAAGGTTTTTCAAGTGTTAGCCAAGCAGTTCTGAAAAAATTAAGGTTTTGTATTGGTTTTGTAACAAATCCACAAGATGTGATCGGCGGCTCAATATTTGATGTCAACGGTTTTATATGACGTACGTTACGATATTCAGAGCTTTTAAAATGAAGCTGCACGACAATGGAAAAGTCGGGATGTTTCCCCTGTGCATTTGTTGATTCTTACTGGTATGGTTGAACCTCTCCGCTTTTTCACTGTCTTGCAACCACTGAATATCGTATAACTTCGTCACACAATCACTGACATCAAATATTGAGCCGCCAATCAAATCTTGTCAATTTGTTACAAAACCTTAATTTTATCTAAACTGCTCAGCTAACGCCTTAAAAAACTTCGTAAAGTTGTTCTACTATGCCTAAATATTTAAACAAAACATCTATTTTAGCGTTCAGTTCTCCCTTAAGTTTCAATGATTCCAGCGCGCAAACCTCAAAACTTGAGCAAACATTTTCAATTTCTTTTGTTGATTCTGCAAATTCGTTAAAGATATTGATCTGTTTGTATTCTTACAGATAATATTAAACAAGACAGGTTTGCCGGCAACTTATCTCGCAATGCCATTGCAAGCCGGAAGTTGCGAAAGGAGTGTTACACGCTGCAATGAGCCTTGCAACCTAAAATTTGTAACAGGGAAATCATTTGTTTAATGAGAGACAACAGATTGTGTGTTAAACTTGCGTAGACAGAAGCTTAGAATATGTCGATTTTGTTGAAGAATGAAATTGCTTAAAAAACAATTAGAGAATAATACATATAGGCGCGCGGAGATATGAAATTTATGTGTTCAAATTGGTATCTCATGAGAAAGCATTGCAAGATTTATCCCATGCCTACGTCTACGGAAAATCTTCGGAAATCATCGGAACTAATCGACAGTTTTTGGGAAACTATGAAAAGCTTTGGATATGTTTAAAAACCGTTTCATAGGCCAGTTAAAATCAAGGTAAAGTTAGTAAAATAGTTTTCCAAATGTTTTCGAACAATATTGTTCATCTTCAGGGTAAATCTTCAGTTTTACCCTGAAGATGAAACTGGTTGTTGTTGTTGTTGTTGTTAGATGAACAATATTATTCAAAAACGTTTGGAAAACTATTTTACTAACATTACCTTGTATGATCTTAACTAATTTAAACAGGCGAATTATGACGTTTCTTGGGCATTTATGGATTTTCTGAAAATTTTCGGAAAACCAAGTTCACTGGTTGGCTGAAAAGTGATATATACACACGTAAAATAATCATATTTTTACGTGTGTTCAGATACGACATTTCTCAGTGGCAGAAAACCCTATAACGCACTCTTCTTTATATAAAATAGTTTTACAAAATATTACATCGACAGCGCGTACGTTATTTCTTGAACAACTGTGTTGTGGATAAAAAGAAGAAAAGGCGTTCTTCAGAACATTTTCCCTCTGATTTTTTATACAAAAGTCCTTGTTGCACTCTTATACAGAGCATGGCAAGTTTAGGATTGTTGAGTGCATTCACAAATATTTTAATTTCCTGTTCTTATTCCGTGTGCTTAGCAATTGCGTTGCTCATCGTTTTCTTCCAGAAATTGATTTTAAGGAAAGCAATTCAAAGGTCATTTAACTGCATGAACCTTAAAATATTTATTTATATTTCTTCAAAGTAATTCTTATAATTGGAACAATTGCAATAAAAGCGAATAGAAAACTGTAACATCGAACCAGTATGGGATTTGCGCGTGCATGGAATTCGGTGCGGCTTGCGTAACAATGGTTTGTGTGACGTGTGGCTAAATCTCCTATAAATATCACTCTCGCTTCGAGTTTCACATTTGCAAATTGAGATCGGTCACGAATTTTCGTTATCAAAGTCTTGAGATTAGCTGGTAAATTTTAAACTCTGAACTATGGATCCAATGCAAAAGTGGTTAGACGAGCTTACGATCATTCATTTGGGCTGCATAATAGAATATGGTCCGAACGGACGGCTGATATTCATTGATGTTCCTAACGAGAAGGAAGAGAAGTCGAGTTTGGAAAGCGACTCCACAGGGTCCAGTAACCAAAACTCTTTCACTTCTTCAACTGTTTTCCCTGACAATACAAGTGACAAAGGTAACATTTCAAATTGTGTTTTGTTTTACTTTAAAATACTGCAACACATGCAGCCAACTGTTTAATAAACTATTATATATGTTATTTCAGTAAATCACAATAGTTTTTGCAAGAATTCAGATAGCATTGCTTTTTTATTTCATTGCTTTATACTATTTCAAATTCTCTTTTATGACTATTTCGTTTCTCTACCGAGTTAACTATGATTTTTCCCTCTTCTAAATTAATGAAACTTTTAAGAAAAACAAACCCGAAAAAAAGTAAAAGATTCAACAAGCTAATTTATTAAGCTATGAGAAAATCGAAGATTTGCTAAAATACGGTTTTAAATTGTTTGTCTGACTACCTATAATTTTAAAGTTGTATTTATAGTCCGATTTCAGAGACAAGTTCAGCAGCAACCTCTACACTAAGTAACACGAATAGTTATTAAAATAGGTTTTAATATCTATCTAATTTCGTTCAGCTCCAACACTGATTTTTGTTTGATATCAGAGACGAATCCAGCAGCCGAGGTTTCTGCACACAAAGAATCCGAAATGAAAAAACTTGTGTATATAGACAACGAAACAAAAGAGAAGGAAAAGAAGAAAAACGAAAGGAGAGGAAAGAAAATCAAGAAAAACAAAGTTGTTCCATTGAACTGCGAAGTTCCGCGGTCTGGTGAATTAAACTGTTAAATTCTGTGTTCGATTCAGAATAATTACTAGTCTGTCTTACAAGTAGTTTAGAAGTTTAGCTATAGCTAGAGGAAACGGACACTCTTGAGTAAATAATGATGATGATGATGCCGGATGATGATGATGATGGTGATGATGCTGATGATAATGATGATGGTGATGATGTTAATGTAGTAACAGTGATGATGTTGATGACGCCGGATCATGACTTTATTGTCATCATCATCTTCATCATTACAAAATTTTGCTATCATCAAAGTCATCATCGTCATCAACATCATCACCGTTACTATCATTAACATCATCATCATCATCATCATCATTATTGTCATCATCATCATCATCATCATTACAAAATTTTGCTATCATCAATGATGATGATGATGATAATGATGATGGCTCTTACACAACTCTAAAAAATTTACGCGGCACAACTTTTGCCGATAAATGTTGCATGTAACTCGCCCGCAACATATTTTAGCAGCCATTTTATACACGCGTACAACTTTTGGCTTTGTAACACGAAAACATCGTATGCAATTCCTGGTGTTCGTTCAGTGGGAGACATGGAGGAAACAACAACAAAAATGGCGGACAGCCCGCGAACTGCATTGTAAAAATTATAACAATTGTCTTGAGACGAAAAAAATGTAGACGACGTGTAAAATACGTCTGGTAAAAGGAGTGGTTGAGAAACAAGTCAGGTCATTTTTTGAGAAATTTTAAAAGAGCTACGACTCTAAGATCAGGAAAGCTACAGAAAATATCTTCGCATGGACACAACGATATTTGAGGTTACGTCCTTGTTCGTCTCCGCCGCCATGTTGAAAAAAACAAATATCGCAGGCCTCCCTACTCGGGTAATTTTGTTGCAAAAACACCAAAACTGTATACAACTTTAAAACAAGTTTCAAAATCCTACAAGTTTTTTGCATGCAATACTTGTAGGCTTGTTTACACGACACAATATGGTGTTGTATGTATGGCGTAAGCAAGTTGCATGCAACAGTTGTAGGCAAGTTGTAGGCTTGTTTACACGACACAACTCGTGCTGTATGTATGGCGTAAGCAAGTTGCATGCAACAGTTGTAGGCAAGTTGTAGGCTTGTTTACACGACGGAATTCGTGCTGTATGTATGGTGTAAGCAAGTTGCATGCAGCAGTTGTAGGCAAGTTGTAGGCTTGTTTACACGACACAACTCGTTCTGCATGTATGGCGTAAGCAAGTTGCATGAAACAGTTGTAGGCAAGTTGTAGGCTTGTTTACACGACGTAGTTAGTAGAGTTAACTGGCAAGGAAAGTTGATAATTTGTTACTCGGGCTATTTTATGAAAAATTATATTCGGTCATATAGATAGAATTAGTTTTAATTGAGGGGAAGGATCTCTATTCAATTCAATTCGTATTAAGTCGTTTTGTTTTCAGCTTGCTTTAAACTCACTGGAGGCAATTCCCTCTTTGTTCTGGGAAGTCGGAGAAACTTGGGCTTTGACTTCGTGTAGAGGACACAGATCATTTGAACCAATCAAAAGAAAGATAAAGCTGACCCAAACCCATTCAGCCAATCACAAACCTTGTTTAAATCTGTGTCCTCTACACGAAGTAAGAGCCGAAACTTGATTGTTTTTTTTTATTAATCATAGCTCGTTTATTTTACAGACAAACTGCAATCCACATTTGATCAACGTCTCCAAATATTGGACGAGCTGGTCTCAAAATTACCAGAACCGGACCGCAGCAACCAATACACTAAGAAACCCGGGGATTTAACAGTTCAGTTAGTCAGGAGAAAACACAGTAGGAGAATGAAACTGCAGGGTGGCTATTTATCCCCGGTACCGGAGGAGATCCCCGCCAAGTGCGTCGAGAGTGCAGCAAAGGGGGAAAAAGACACCTTGACGAGTTTGCCAAACGCAAAGGAACAAGGCGTGGCACACCAACAAACAAAGAGCAAAAAAGCGGTGTATGGTGAGAATTGTTGTGTCCCGCTTGGTTGTGAGAAGAGAAAATCTCTGAGTGGAGTAAAGGTAGGAACCAGTGATTATTTTGTGATGTTAACATTGCGTTCATGCGAATTTTGTGTAGGATTCCTAGCTCTATCCTGGTTATTACAAATTCAATGGCGTAATTAACCCACGGAGCCCTGTTATATCTTTTGTGTTTTCAATCAAACCCTTGAGATCGCTCCAGATAGAAACTAGAGTTAATGATACAAAAAATTATTATATTACTAAACATAAAATGACCAGAAAGACTACAAGTATTCTGGGTGTAAAATCAAAACATGTTGAGAAAAAAATTGATGAAAAATGCTGTTTTAATTCTCCCCCTCCCCCATCCTTTCCTGTTTCCAGAAGTTTAAGGCGTTTAATTACAGTCACACTTTTGTTACTTAAGATTAGGGTTAAGTTTGATCATTTACAGCATGTTTTTGTTGCATGTTTAGCATCACGATTTTTTAGTTTTTCTTATCTTAGATTTTCTCGAACATTTCTGATTATGTTCAAAACCACAACATTACAAATTTACAAATGGATTAACAAATCTTCTTTATACAAGTGTTTATTGGCTTCTGTTTTTTGTTTCCCTTTTTAACAAAGACTCAGTGGAG
>JAOCPT020518072.1:0-11884 GCA_026546935.2 Palythoa grandiflora
CACCCTTACTTCAACTCTTCAGTAGCACCCCTTACTTCAACTCTTCAGCAACACCCCTTACTTCAACTCTTCAGTAATATGTCACTTCAACTCTTCAGTAATACTCCTTACATCAACTCTTCAGTAACACTCCTTACTTCAACTCTTCAGTAATACCTCACTTCAACTCTTCATTAGCACCCCTTTCTTCAACTTTTAGTAACACCTCTCACTTCAACTGTTCAGCAACACCTCTCATTTTGACCCCTCTTTATGTGCTTCCTCCATCGGTTACGTTGTAGTTCTTGGTTATTTTTATTCTTCTTTTTTGGTGGGACACATTTAGCTTCCTTAAATGCTTCTGTTTTTAAGCACAGTAAACGTTTTGTTTGTGTTTATTAGCTTCCCTTCCGCGCTTACAAATGTTGAACTAATCAAACAAAATGCCGTAATCACTTTTTACTCACTGTTTATTGTAAAAATTGATTAACCAACTACTTTATCAAACTTTCTTTTCGTTAACAGAACATTTCAAATAGTGTTTACAACATTTAAAGTATGACTGTAGCCATTTTCAGTTGTAAAATTTCAGAATCTGCTAATATTACTACTAAGTCCTATTGCAACGTTGAAAGAGCATAAAAAGCCTTAAGGTGTTAAAGCTTATACAATTGTTCAAAAATATTAACCTCTATAAATCTATTTTGTTATTGTGTTCTGTTTACTTTATTTTATTTTACTTTATTTTACTTTATTTGCATGCAATATTTAATTTCGAATGTATAGAAAATGACTGCATTTCATGTACGATTTTGTTGACAAAGTTCACTTCCTTATAATGCATAAAAGAATAAAAAGTGTTAACTGTTCAGTGATTTACCACAGTTTGCGCAAAACTTGTCAAAAACCGTTGATTTGTGTCCGCAGTTGGTACAAAATGCTTTCATTTCTTGATTTTTTTCTAACCCAACAACGTACTGCGGTGTTAGAGAATGAGGAGGTGTCAAAGGATATTCTGGTCCGGCAAATGGATTCTCAGCTTTAGGTTTTACCAACAGTGGTGGAGGGATGGGCCTTCCAGACGGATAACCTCTTGGTGGGCTGCAGACAAGCGGGCGTGATAGAGCGGATGGTCGTGCAAGCATATTTCTAGGCATTGTATTGTGTATGAACGACGGTGGATGTGTAATAGCAGGTGGAGAGAAACTACAGCCGTTCATAAATGCACACGGAGTAGTCTTGTTGATTGGCATCAGGGCGCCCTTTTGACCGTCCTGTGTTGAGAGGATACACTCGATTGCTTCAACAAGGTTTCCACGGCACCCTTCAAGGATAAGCTCCAGTGTACTGTTACTGTAGCTAGGGAAAATTTTTGAAAGCAGCTCCAATGAACGAAGTCGCGAAGAAGACACAACATCAAGCTCTGCGGCAGTAAACCTTGGATATAGCCCCAGACCCTCGCGGCTGTTTGCTGAAACCTTCCCTGGAATCAATCTGATTGTCTCCTGGGTAGATTGATGTCGATCCACGGATGGGTGGATTTCTTTTTGCTCTTCAACAGTTTTTTCAATTGGATCTATTTTGTGAGATGTAGGAGACTTTGTGTCGTTTGGAAATCCAGTCTCGTCATTTCGTGGCTCTTCTTTTACTGAAACAGGAGGGGACACGGCTTGTCTCTTGGTTTTAGGACTTGGTGTTTCATTGTTCTCTTCATCCGACAAATAACATCTCTTTTGAGATTCTACAAAATAATTACAAAGGCTCTGTGAAATAATATATCACTGTTATTGAACTCATTAAAGTTCATTGAGTTTAAGAACTCAGTGGCAGTTAACAAAAGAAATGTCATAACCATGAAGTGTATCTTTCTATTACCTAAAGAACTCTTTCATACTTATGCAAAATTTAACTTGAAATTTCTTGGTCAAATCAATTTTGATTTTAAAAACATTGGCACAGTATGAAAGAATTAACCAAGACGTTTGATAATTAAGCAATACTCACATCCTATATCGTTTTTTATGCTACATTACTGTGCAACTGAGATGACAAGTTTTCGCTATTTTTCGCTTTAGAGCCTTGATGGCTAAGCAAACTCACAATTCATATAACATTTTAACAACCTCACAATTCATACAACATATTAATCTCTTAATTCATATAACATGACAAAAGCTCACAATTCATACAAAAAAATTATTAATCTCACAATTCTCACAATTCATATAGCATATTAACAATCTCACAATTCATATAACATAATAAGAATCTCATATTTCAAAAAAACATTAATCTCACAATTCATGTAACATAATAACAATCTCACAATTCATATAACATATAAACAATGTCACAATTCATACAACATGTATCTCACAATTCATATAATTAAATAACAATCTCACAATTCATGTTGTATATTAACAATGCACAATGCAATAGTATATTAACAATTTCACAATTCGTATATAACGTTATATTACAATATTTAATTATTATATATTGGGTCGAAATTGTTATTTGAGATATTCGTAAAGATATTCATATTGTAGTAATTAGTCTTTTGGAACCTGATAGTTCCGTTCTCAGTTTAAAAACTACATACAAAAGAATTACAATTGATGCATGTCATTAATGGTTTCAATCTCCAGAGAATTTGAGAAAAGATTTTCTTGTCCAGACTGAACCAGCGAAAGCTTGCGAATCAACCATTTACGTGATAACAGTTGGTATTTTGTAAGTGAAAGAAAACAATAAAGAATCAGGTTTCACTACCTTCTCTGTTTGGGGAGAGGCAGAAGTTCTGCGTTCTCATAGGAAGAAGATCTCGAGGCATATGAAGACCGTTTGGCATGGCTGTGTGGAAGGCCATTGAGTAGCTCAGTCGCACATTTTCTAACTCTCTCTGGTACTTCTCTCTGAGTTCTACCCCCTTGCGTTGCTGTCGTAAAAGAGCAACTCGGGCCGCAGTGACTCTTTGTCTCTCAGTAATCAGCTGGCACTTGGAACAAGTGCAATCTCTCCAACGGCAGTAATGTTTGTGACCTTTAAGCCAAGATGTAAGACCATGGCCACGACAACGAGCGCATTTTGGTATTCTCTGCTGGTTACCATCAGAGTTATCCTGACTATCATTGGACACTGGAGACGTTGACATGTTGGGTTTCTGCGAGAAAACAGAGCGTAATCAACTACTTCTACCTAAATCAATGTGAAATTGCAACTTTAAATAAACTAGTTTCCCTGAGACCGTTTCGTTTTCGTTATTTTTTCAAAGGAATGGCTCTGACATCTTCTGACTCTGCATGAAAACAGTGTGTAAATAGATGTAAAGCTGTATTCATATTCTTGATAAAAGCTACGATTCTTATTTCAACTAGAAATTGGCTTAAAGTGGCAATCCATTAGCTTGTCAATTAATGTTTGGTTTGAAATTCAATTTTGCTTTTAGTTATTTCATTGTGAATACTGATAAAAGGCAAGTTGCATTATAATATTAGCACTCGTGCAATTGAAAGAGTAATAATTTCAGCTAATGTCCAATTTTCTTTTTGAAAAGATTTAAAATGTCAACACGTCCTATGTGTAAAGTGTTTTCTTTTCAAAAAAAAGTTTTAACCAACTTTGTCTGACGATTACTTACCTTTAATTCATTAAAACAACTCATTGGGGAAGAAAAGAAGAAACTGAATGAACCAAAGTTCACTTCATTCTTTTTTATGTTTCTTTTCTTAGTTCTTTAAAGTAACCTTTTTTACTCTTACATATCATATGGAGGTTTACTATTTCTATAAGCTTTCGGTGTGAGAATAGTGCAACTTTTCTTGTTTATAATTGTTCAAAACAACTCAACGAGGCAAAGTAGATATAATTCCAGCCAGTTGCATTCGTTAAAGGAAATATAATGATAACATCTCAACAAACTGATGCAGATCCCTTTAGTATATGAATATATCTTTCATAATCAAAATGAATTTTTTCACGATTTGCCCTTTTCATCGTTAAAAACAATTTTGGAGCGACGCACAAAAATACATAGGGAAAATATTACTTCTTTGTCAACGATACAAAAAAAACAACAAAATCAGTTGGGAAGTTTCTCGGTTCTTTCTCAGTCGACTACTGATCACGATAAAGAAAAGATCAAGTGTTAACAGTATTTCATCCAAGTACTGATTATCAAATCGATTGGCTAAAGTAAACAACACAGCTTTTACAAAAGATGTAGTTTAGGAAGATATTTTAATCTAATCATTGGTTTTTGAAAAATTAGCGGGCGGGCTGGTTCAATTTGTGCTGATTGAACTATATAGTTTCTGAAGGCCATTATTAAGACAAGCATAAAATGCATACTAGCTGCACATCGAGAAGAAGCTTGTTAACTTGCTAGCAGGGAAATAAATCTACCTCAGTACCAGTTTCAAAAATGCATCTCAAAAATTCAGTCTAAGCAATAAATATAAGCTAAGCGCGAGATTTCCTTGCAGACACAAAATGCTTTTTGTTATCTCGTGAAGATTTAATTTTTTCTCAAACAATGTCTTCTTATCATCCATGAAAATAAAAACATTTTTAAAAACATTGGTTAAAGATAACCATATCATTTTGAATTGGATTGTAAAAGCTCAGTCGGTTAAAAATTAAATTTTCTTTTTACAAAGGTATTAAAATAATTTACCTACCTACAAAGTCAATCTAGTTGGTACAGAGAGAATCAATCGTTCGTAAAGGGAAGAAGACTTTGAAACATTATTTGTCACTTACTCTGGTTTTATTAGCAGCTGATAAAAATTCAGTCTCCAGCATTAACTTTAGACAAAGAAGTAACTGCTGATTGACAAAAATAATCTCTCTTTTAAATAAAACATACTTCGATCTTATCGATTTTAACAGGAACACCACTTTCACATATTGTGAACCAACACACCTCTGCATAATTTAGAAACATATCTGAAACTCTTTGAAAAAGTCACGAAAAGAAAAGGAAAATTGTTAACATTTTACAAACCCTTTTGGAAAATATGGAAAGTGTTTTCTGTTTATTTTTACAAGTCACATTCAAACATTTACAAATGATGACTTGATTTGTTTCAAATTTGTTTTAAAGAAATATTGTATATGAGAACACCAAAACTCCGTACAATATGAAATTCCAATAATTCGCTTATTTACCGTCGGAAATTAACGTTGTGACATTTGTGTCATGATAAACAGATGAAAATAGCGGGGCATCAGAAAATGCGCCGAGCTGATGAATCTACTGGCGACATTTGCAACATAACCCAACTTACCGCAAGCAGTCGGAACTTGTGAAGGTAACTTCAAAGGAAGGAATTATTATTAACAATTCCAAACGCTGTATAAATTAATAGGTCCCCTCGCTTCTGGCTGGCTTTTTTCCGTTTGTTACTATAGAATTTTGCTATCTTTGAGATGACAAAAAGAACAGTAAACGCGTGTTGGTATCGCAGGGTTTAGTAGTTGTCCTCTGTGTTAAAGATTTTGCGTGACCAAACTGCGCTTCAAACAAACTCATTTATAGATGTCGCTTTGTTCTCAATCTATTCCCCATCACTGGTTTTGAATGAGAAAATTTGGTTTATTCAAAAACAGATATATAACACCTTTGTCAAATGACTCCTTTACGTGATGTAATTGAAATGACCAAAGCGTTTTGTTAAGTGACTGAAAAAGTCTCATGCAATAAGATTCAATCAAGGTTTGGGGGCAGCTATTCAAATATTCAACCAAGTGTCATTCGCCTACTAAAAAAAACTCATTTATTGAATAGAAACGACTTTTGTCGAACGAGTTGTTTTGTCTTAAGATCACAGAGTACGATAAGATGAAGAAACAAGTCATTATGTGTTTGACCCTGTGCTTTCGTTAAAAAATCGTTAGTGTCTAAAAACAAAACTATCCGGACCTTTCAATTCCTGAATTCTATTTGGATGTTTTCTTTAAAATGCCATTTGATAATTATTATTTTGATTAGTTCTCAGTATTTACTCAAGGTTAACAAATTTCATGCATGGTTTTCCTACATAATACTACTGGGGTGTAAACTAAATTGCTTAAACAACAGTAATCCTTTCACAAAAAGCGACCGCACTCAATTGCTAGCTGGTTGTTATGATCAATATGAATATGGCGTGGGTACCTGCACTCTTAGTGAATGAAATACTAGTTACTTAAATACAAACAAAAAGCGCGAGTTAAATTCACACTTAATAACATTAGGGAAAAGAGATCCTCTTAAATATTCGCAAATGCTTTTCATGAACTAAGTACAGGATCTGCCTTTAGGTGAATTTAAGCTCGCAAGGCTTAATATCACAAATCATGCACGCAAACCTTCTAATTCGTGAACACACGTCTACTGCCGTCACTTGTGAAAAAAAATAAATTTATTACACGCAACGAAATCGAGATTCAATCTCTAGGTGGAGAACGGAAGCAGATAAATGTATATACAATATATCTCACGCAAAGAAATGACGCTGCTTTCTGGTTATAGATATGCAATTACAGACTATACTTGCGTTGTACATTCTCCCCGATAAACTACATCTAATTAACTATTTGGGAATTTTGTTTAAAAACGTTTTTATCCTTGAGTCATCAGTCGAGGCGTGGCGAAAACCAGTAAAAACTACAAAGATAATTTTGTTTTTCTATTGTTGTGATATAACGAAACTAAAAAAGATGGCGTGCGGTTTAAGAATTATCGATTCACCTCTCAGCATGTCTGTCACAAAACATCAACAAAAGTCTATAGTGCCCTTCTTTTTTTAATGTGTGAGAAAAAAGATTTTGAAAACTAGAACACGTTGCACGAAGCGCAGTTGCTATCCGCTTTCATTCGTTCCGAGTAAATGAGCATTTTGTTAGTTTTTTTGAAAAAACGATAATTGCCAGATTAACACGTCTTTCACACCTCCTAATCCATGTTGAATTTAAACTGTGTTAAACTCTTCTAAATATTAATCAACCGACTGCGTGTTGATTACAAAGTAAGCTTGACAGCAGAAACAATGTTGCAACCGTTGAGTCCCTACCTTGACGCGAAGTTAAAGAGTCGAATTTGATTCTGGAGTCTTGAAGCTACAACCTGAAAGAAAATTAACAACCAAACTGCAGAATTACTGAAGTATGATTAACGTTGTCCGTTAGAGAAAAAAAGCAGTCAAATTAAGGAGGCGGTGTTTCACCTTTATGAAAAACGCTGTAATTAATCGGAAATTCCCCAAATGGAAATTTAAACGCCGTCAGTTTGTGCTCAGACTTGCAGATAGCCGTTTTAACAAACCTTAAGGCTCAAGCGCCAGTCTGGCCAGACTACCCTTGACGATAATACCACATGCAGTGCATGTTCAAAGGATCTCGCTACTTGATGCGGCTTGTTAGAAAAAAAACTATTACAATGCCCGTATTAAGAATTCCTGTAAATACACCGTGGTTGGTAATTCAGCTGTAGGGGAGAAATTCATAAAGTTCTCTGCTAAACAACAAGTAAATGGATTACTTTTTCAGAGATATGAACATTGATGTCAACCGTTGGCGAAATTTCATTAAATTCGGAAGTAGTGTTTCTTTGGGTAATTGCTTTCTTAATAACTTAAGTAAGTCAATTGTCAGATCTGTCGCATTTTGAAGACAGTTTAACTAGCAGGTGGACAACAAAAAACAAAATTAATTCATACAGTTTGCTTTCATAAATAGAGAGATTGTTCTTTTAAAGTCTTTCGCTATAGGAATAGCCGACAGTTTCTGTGCTCGCCGTCGCGGTCACCGCAAAGAAATATAATTACAAAGACTACTTCACATTTCATTCGCCTTTACATCCTCTTAAAAGAGTTACATTGAGTTTCAGACGATTGCGTTAGTTTAAAGTAATTTTTAGATTTGTGTTTCGTGTCAAATGTATTCGTATAAAAAACAGATGCAGTTTTTCGCCAGTCCTTTAAAACAGCTGCGAACTGCCTTTTTATGCTGACAGCTAAATATAAAACATAGTTTGTTTAAAATACATTTCTGATCGAAACAGAGTTATGCGTGAACTGGAAGAATAACATTCAATTCTTCAAGGATAAGAAACAACTGAACGGGTTAGAGTCATTATTTTTCAACATTTTAAAGTAACACGCGACCTCGTCACGAGCGGCTGGTGGAAAAATAAGTCACCAGAAAATTATATTTACTCTATAAATGTGACTGGTGTACAAACTCATGGTGAAACATGTTGGAGACTGACACTATACAATTCGAAAGCTTGACTCTTTAACTTGGTCTTAAGAATTTAAATTTACGATGCTTTTACAAAAACGTTGTTTAAATCGTTTGCTTGTTCCATGTCAGTTTGGGAAGAGTCTTTAACTATAGGATCCGTTTTAACGCCTCCGAACAAATAACGTATCTAATATATGTTTATCGCGTGCCATGGATGCACAGTTAACAATAAATAACATGTATAATATGTTCTCAACGTGGTTTTCCAACCGTGCACTATGGTATTTGAAAACCCAAACATTTCTTATTCGGGGATAAAACGTCCTCTCATTTGTTGTACCTCGACATTGTCAGTTAACAATCAGGCCAGGAAGTATTTATTCAGAAGTATGGAGTTAAGCAAAAGACTTCATAACACAAATCGAAAAAGAGAAAGTAACTACTCTAAAATTAGCCTTGTATAATATGAATTCTTGTTTAAAAATGAAAACGAAAAACTTGAAGTTTGTAATACTTCGCAAAAGTAATTTCATATGCAGAAATATTCGCTCCGAAAATGCGCGCATCAAGGCGGACTGCCAAGAGATGTTAGTACAATAGACAAAAGACCAAGCTAAGAGGATAAATTGTTATTTTTGAAAAGATTCCATCGCTTGTATAATTGCTTGCTCTTTTTTTTGTTTTATACAAAACAAACACGAACAGCCTGAAGACTCGACCACCTTGTAAGATGTCTTCTTGAGCTGTCTTGGACGACACAAAAAAAATCTTAAAAGTTGTCAAGTCGTTTTTGTTCTTTCTCAGCTTATTAATGAATAAGGCGTTTTTACGTTTTCCGATTCAAAAGTTTAATTTTAGTGTCAAAATTAATAAATGAAAAACCTAATTTTGTTGCTATTAAAATGCGCAGCTTTATCGCTTTGTTTTCGCCGCAAAAGGAAGAGTGAATTTTTTAATCAATTAATTAGTCCATACGTTCGCTTATTTAAGTTACAGGGTGTTATATTTTAGTGCAAAACTTTTATAATTATAGTTTAGAAAATCGTTTTTCTGCGAGCATTTGCTTTCTGCAGAACTCATAATTTATACGCGATTCTTCTAGTAGATAAATTTGGCTGCGTTTAAGTTTAATATACGAATTGCTACCATTCGCCCACATTTCAACAGATTCAAAGATAAAGCATGTTTCAAGAGATCTTTTTTAGTTCTCTTCAGCCCCCTCGTCTAAAGTTTTTTACTTTGAAAATATATTGACGAACCCTTCTATTTGCTCGTTTACCACCAAAAGTTGAAATGCAACTTCTTCGCTTGGCGGAAGTTGCTTTTTAATTTTAGCAATTTATTATTAAAATGGTACAATCTAGGGACATCAACTAGATTATATTTAAATTATAGTTATGTTTACTTGATCCTTTTGTAGATTGGCCATTAACGGCCAGAGGTTTAATACTTATAGTAATATTATAAAAATAAATTACTTTTTCTGTAGGTTGGCTATTGTGTTTTGTAAATGTTTATTGCATGACTCGATAAAAAACGATAACATCTTGTGGCCATAAGAACTAATGCATGGTTCGTTCCAATCCGTTGTCTTCTGTCTTTACCTCAGTATAGCCGGGTTTTAAGGCTGACAGTCAAAAATATTGACACAAATTTCAAAATCCCTATTAGCGCTAGACACAAAAAGCCGAAAACAAAAGTGTTTTCAGTTAAAAGATAGATTTGAAAATTTGACTATAGTTTCCGTCGGTCGAGCTTGTAAGTTTGAATAGCTACCTTTAGAGTTTATCAATAATACCGCGGCACTAGCTATCTGATGCTTGTCAAATTTGTATTAAGTTTTTCCTACAAGCAGACGTTCCCAGCGATACTGAATAAACCAAAACATTTATGAACAGCAAAAAGAGTAAATGCATCTTGTTTCACTGCCCCAAAATGGTGACCGCACATTAACGAACACCAGCCGATACCAGCATAAAAATCCGTTGTAATATCCAATTATTATTATACAAAATAAGTAGATTATTACTTACAAGCAAACAAACGCATTCTGTTTTGGTAACTTATCCGATGTTTATCATCTCTGACAGAGCTTAAGCCCTCATATTTAGAATTCTACCAAGTTATCAATAATTTCGTACGCGTAGCAGGAGAGGAAATGAATGTCATTGTAGATGGTCGGACGAGCACTAACACTAACTCAGTACTCATTGCGGCTTTCACTTCTGGCTTGTGTAAGGATAACTACGACATTTAAAGTTAGTTATGTTTTAAAGTTATGTTCAACTGAGACAGTTTTAGAGGATATTGCTTCGAACGCAAGGCAATGTCTTAGAATAACTGCTCAGTTTCCGATAGTATTGTCCATTTGTCGGCTCGCACCAGAGTTCTACCACGTGCAAAAACTCCACCAAGAAATCATTAATGAATAAAACTAGCCAGTCTTTACGCTAATCAATGAAACCTGTTAACAAATCTGCCTTCATGATATTAAAAAAATATTACTGTTCAAATTAAAATTTGCATCGTGACCAAGTTTCGAGGACGCAGAAAATTCTAAATAAAAATAAAGCCATTAATCAACTCCCAACCAATGAAAAGCGTCTATGACAGCCAGGTATTGTTTTACAAAGTGAATTTCGTTCGCTACTCGATGTTTACTGAGAAATGAGATATTACTGTTTATTCAGGCGTTAAATCTGTTTTCCGTCATTCCAATTTTTGATAATGTCTGTAGTTTTAAAAACGTAAAATATTATTAAGTTTGTCATCTTTCTTGTTCAGCTGCTTTGTCGCCTTTATTCAAGCTTTGTCTTTACGAAAGCCCTTGTTTCAATTCAAGAAACAATTTAATTTCTTTCGAAGGGTCTAGCTACATCCCCATTAAAGTTGAATGTATCAACGATTTGGTACCTGTGCCCGCCTTTATTACAAATCTAAATCGATTGGTCGAAAATTAATTTCTAAGATCGAGACAAGGACTTTTTGTCTGCCTCGTTTGATATAAGTTTTTCTTATACTTAAAACTTTATGTCGCAAACAGGTTTTTTTACAATATCTTTCTGGTTATACTGCCAAGGAAGGGGTTATCTGCAAAAAACACGCAAAAATCTCACAGCTGGTTAACACCACTCATAATGTTTCTTATTTTCGTTTATTATTTACAAATTGTTCCTGAAACTTGGCCATGCTCTCTGACTCTTTTCAAAAATCATAAGGATGCGTTTTCTACAGTGATTAACATTTTACTAGTATGCCAATACACGCTTTTTTTACAAGAACCAGTAAATTTTTCCGAGACTCATTGTTCTTAATTTTTTGGCGATTTCAGCCTCAATTTGTTCTTAATTTGTTCTTATTTCTGTGAGCGATTTTTATTGAAGAAAAAAGAAAATAAAACAAGGTAGTGGAAAATGAAACGCCTTGCGCCATACATGTATTGATTGTACGGCTTAATTTAGAGCCGAACTACCTTCACTGTTTGTTGAGCAGTCTTTACAGTGAATCTTTTTATTGTTTTTTTATTCACTGTTTGTTGAGCAGTCGAACTTGTATTCTTAAGAATCTTGACTACTGGCAATTTTTCCTTCAGAAACCCTGAACCAGTAAATTTTGCCGAGCCTCATTGTTCTTAATTTTTTGGCGATTTCAGCCTCAATTTGTTCTTAATTTGTTC
>JAOCPT020518109.1:0-11884 GCA_026546935.2 Palythoa grandiflora
AGAACAATTTAAGAACAAGCTCAGGCTGAGGCTTGATAACTAGGAAAGTTTTTGTGGTAGAAAATTGACTAAAACATTGCGATACAGCATAAAACATAAAAAGATTCACTGTAATGACTGCTCAACAAACAATGAAGGTAATTCACCTCTAAATTCAGCCATACAATACATAATTTATATGGTGCAACGCGACGCGTTTCATTTTCCAATACCTTGTTTTGTTTTGTTTTTTCTTCAATAAAAACTGCTCACAGAAATAAGAAAAATTTAAACAATGAGTTTCGGCAAAATTTACTGTTTCTTATAAAAAAAGTGTGCAATTGGGATTTTGAGGAAATGGTCCTAGATGCACTTGGCGTTCATTACACTAGAGTGAACAATGCTATTTTATTCATAGGAAAGTTCAGAGGAAGGTGAAAACAAAAGCAAAGAACTTCTCACTGCTGTAGAAGAGTTGGAAAGGTTGCTTAAAGAAGCTAATGAAAGTAGGTTTTTCAAAATTTAAATAGTAATTGAAGTTCTGTTTTTTGCTTTTAAGTTTCTGAAAAGTTTCTATATTTATAGAAAATTATCAAATAAAAAAAATAAATATAATAATCATGATAATAATATTTAGCAATTATTGAATGAGGCTGAGCAGGATATGAAGAATTCTGCAGGTCGAGGAGGGTGTTATCCACCGAGGCCTTCGGCCTCAATGGATTTATAACATCCTCCGAGATCTGCAGAATTCTTCATATCCTACGAAAGCCGAATTTAATAATTATATAATAAAATATTTTCAAACTGTTAAAGGATAAAATGAGCTGAGAAATATTTTCTTCGCTCAAACTTCTAATCCTACTTGCAGCCATTTTCGCGCTCAACATAAATAACACAATCTTGTCCCCAGTTTTTTTTTCGGTCAACGATTCAATAATTTTCAGTGGGCTGCACTTTTGATGTCATTGATTCAATAATTTTCAGCGGGCTGCACTTTTGACGTCATTGATTCAATATGACGAAGATTCTTTCCAAGTTTGGTGAACAGCAGCTGGTTATGGTGAATTATGCATGTGGTTTTAACCAATCAGAAAGGGGGAAATATTTTGAATGAATAATAATAATTTTTTTTTTTTTTAATATTGTGAATTGCTTTGAAAATGTAATATAATTGTCGTTTTAAATATTTTCACTGTTGAGAAGAATTTAGTTTTTGACATGTGGAGAGGTTTACAGTACCATCCAGTGCCATGCCTTTACTGGCCTCAACTTTCCATCTTATAGAGACTTGAGGTAATATGACACTGGTCTTGTAGTCAAACTGACCATTTGGTCAATAAATACACATTTATTGGTGGCAATTTAATAAAATAAGAGAAAACTGAAACAAGCTTATTACAGGCTACGATAGTGTTACAAAGTGGAACATACAAACATGCAATTATTAGTTTTTGCAGTTTAAAACTAAAAGCAAGAATTTAAGATGCTGAAATGCAGTGACTATTTATGTGCAGATACCACTCATAATTAGTTGTCAAAATTAAAGTAATCTGTGATTATAGATTGCATTTTATTGGTAATTTTGTAATCTTCAAGTTGCTGTGCAACTGAGCACTATGCGATTACAAGATCTTCATACAACCCAGAGCTTCTCCAGTTTTAATAGAATATGTTTCGTGGCTCAATGTCCGTATCACCATCATCCTCGTTGCTTTCTACCACCAAAATCTTTTCTGGCAGGATCCTCAGGTTTTTTCTGCTAAGATGCCTCAGAAAACATACCTTAGTCCAAAAAGCAGAAGCGAAATTGAACAACTGAACTGTTAAAGAATGCTATGTGGCACGAGCAGTTTGTACATATTAAACAGTTTACTTTTCTTTAAAAGGGCTGACTTGAGTGATAAAGGAAAATATTGTAATGGAGGTTAAATTATAAGTTAAAATTGATTTCTCACACTCTCATAAAAAGTATTTTGTTTCAATAAAAAAGGACTTTTTAACTGGCTGTTCAGTGTTTCAGTCTCTGTTATTTGTCTTAGAGAGGTGTCCGTCTTATAGACTTAAATTACAGTAAATGACTGAAAGAACAGCCGGGCCAAGATTGAGTGAGGTGTCCAGCTTATCTGGGTTTCCATTTTGAGGGGTTCGACTGTATTTTTAATCTTAATTTCTCATAAAGCATACCGTATTCGTCAGAGTATATGCCGATACAAAATGTTGACTTATACACAAGCAAAGACAATAAATTTATAATTATTTGATAATGTTGAATTCTTATTTGAAGGTAAAAGTGATATATTGAGCAGAACAGAGGAGCAAGAGAACTCACACAAGAACACAGCAAGGGAACTTGGTGAGTCACAAGTGTTGTGTTTGAAACCAGGGTTATATGACTATTTTCAGGATTAAAGGGACTGCAAAAGTATCCATTTGATTTATTGTAACTAATTGTGGCTAACGTTCAAGTCCTGTTCAAATTCCATTTAATGCATACTTAATTGAATATAATCATATCATGTGTGAAATAAAGTACTTATTGTTGTTGTTGTTGTCGCTTTTTCATGTGAATATTGATCTCATCATCTTGTACAATGTATTTCTTGTCGCTTTTGCCTGAATTATTTTCAAATGGATAAGTTTTTAAGGCAAATCAGCTAAAATTTCTTCTGATAAGAAAAAATCCATCTTCCAAATAAAATGACTGCTTCAGAATGCAGTAAAGGATACAAAAAGGGCATATTTAATTTCATGCCTAAGAAGAATGTTTATTTTTTTCCCGCATGCAACTTGGTTATCGACCATTTGAGGAGGTGCGTAGTTTATTCTTAGTTGTTACACAAAATATCTTTGTAAGTGCGCAGAAAAAAGTTTTTCTTCTTTGACCATATATAAAAGCTTAAGTTAAGCTAAAATAGTGCATAATTTACCACATCATGAGCCCTGAATTGCCGCATATTGAGCCACACAATTTCGGAATTTTTATCACACTTTATCAGAGGCCCTGGTTTGTGTGATAAAAATTATTTCAGGTACATACTGACTTCATATTTATTAAATAAGTACTAGAAGTAATCAGAGATTAGAAGTATGTTCAAGGAGCAGTACCAAGGCCTGTTTTCCCTAGTTGTCAACACGTTGCAAAGTAGCTTCAAATATGCACAATACGTTGTGCACAGTTTTATTAGATATTGGATTTCAATGCAAATTACAACCTATTAGGCATGTGAATAACATTACAGTTGAACCTTGATTATCCAGACTTCAATTATTCGGATTTTCTCAATTATCCTGACTTGCTTTCTGGTTACAAGTTTTTCATGAATATTAATTTGCCACATTCAACATTTGTAGTGAAACTATTTTCCTCCAACTAATTAAGAAAACTCCAGTTGGGAATGAATTTGTTTCGCTTGAAAACACAAATCAGTAGAAGTTTGGTGCCAACACGCACTGTAACTCACATGGTGCATTTCACTGAGCTCTGATTGCTCAATTCAATTCAATTCAATATTTATTTAATGATTAAGATTTTACAGATGTTTATACACCACTGACCTGCAATATTGTAGGTTTATACAGTTGTTAACTGTTTATGAACAATGATTATTTTGAGTTGTGAATGTTTTTTTATTCGTGCATAATTAAATGTTACTCAGTTTAATTTGCATCTCATTAATATTGATTTCATACTTTCTATTATCTGGATTCTGAATTATCTGGATTTTTGATTATCTGGACTATTTGGTCTCGTCCCTACGAGTCTGGATAGTTGAGGTTCGACTGTATTAGAAGAAAGTATCCACAATTACTTACTGACACTTCAGCTATCTACAATAAACACTGCTAAAAAAGCGAATCGAGGGTAAAGAAACTATGTGAAATTCCACCATGTGTTAGCAAGCCCTTGCAAAATCTTATAAGGGGGGGGGGGCATTTTGGTGTCCACAGAATCTCAAAAATTCTGGTTTGTGGCCACAGGACACCCAACACAGCACAAAATTAGGATAAAATTTTGCATTCTTCTTCGTCGAATACAATAATATTAAAATATTTGGCTTCAAACTTGTGGATTTTGCTATTACATGAAGCCTTGAAATTAATTTGCAGAGAATTTTAAGGAGAGCATGTTTTTTATACAACTGATTGAAATAAATCTTGTGTTAATTAGTAAACTGTTGTTCTTTTTAGAGGAGAAAATCAAGAAGCTAGAAACAGAGTTGGAGAATGCAAATGATTTGCTAACAGCAGCCAGACAAAGAGGTAACTGGTGCGCGATTCAGTATAAATTAAATTAAATTGTACTGTTTTAAGTTATTTATTATCATCAAGGAATAAATCTTAAGAAGCTCCAAAAATCAAAACAGTTTTAGTTAAAATAGATTTATTTATCAACTTATAAAAGTAATTTAATACAGTCCTGAAAAAATAAATAAGTTATTTGGCTAAGGGTGAGATGTATTAAGAAAAACTGTTTCCTCAGTCTTGAGAATTCTGGCCAATGACCACAGGCCACAGCATTTTCAAGACCTTAATCACAGTTTTTCACGGTACTGTCAGTAAAGTATTCTGTTTTATTAAAAGACCTGCATTCTGATTGGTTCACGTACAGTCTGTCAACATGCGTATTTTGACCACGGGCCATAAAAATTATGCACACATATTCAGACCAGTTTCCCACATGTTGATTTTCAGGAAATTTTCAAAACTTGCAAAATTATTTATAAAACAATTTTATTGTAAAGTACTTCTAAAATTTTCTGAACACTTCTGCAAATTTTTGAAGATTTTTAGAAAATCTTCAAAAATCCAAACATGCATAAGAAACAACTTTTAAACATTTCCGAAGCTTTCCGATGATTTCCAAAAACTGTCAGATGTTTTTCAAAGATTTATGCATAGGATAAATTAACAGAAGCAAAAAAAGTCATAATTTTATAATAAGCAAATTATTAAACCTAGCTCGCTCAGTCTGTGTGCAGAAGTATCAGACCTCATTCTTTTTTGTACAAACCCTGCTGTTCTTAGTCCGTACAAAACAAGTCAAGCTACCCGACTCGTGTAGCCTCCAGGTTATTTCGGGCAGCTTGTACCTAATAGCTACTTCAATCTCTTTTAGGGAAAAAAAAAAACAAAAACAAATGTAAACTCAAAGGTACAAATAAAGTTATTGTTATTGTTATCGTACTGTCAAGACCTCAGTCTGATATTTTTCCACCTTGCGCATGGTTAGTATCTCTCAGTATTGACAGGATTGCAGTGTAGGGCATGTCTCAAAGTGCGTAGAATATGCAAAGGTTAATATGATTTGTTAGACCTGGAAAACAGGTAAATATTAAATTAATAGTAATGTTGGGTTTAAGGGCTTGCTCCAATGACTGAAAGTGCACTCAGCAGTTTGTCACCAACTGCAGCTGCAACAAGTTCGCTTCTCAAATCTGGAATGACCTTAACTCAGGTAAACAAAGATGATTTATAGTTATTATTTGCTGTAAAATCTAAATTAAAATAAAAAAATATTAATCTAAGTCCATATTGTTGTTATAATAATTGTAATTTAGATTCCAATATAGCTTGACCTGTAACACATTTATAACTAGGTAGATTCAGGGCTTGACATTAACAATTTCAACCTACTAGTCTAGTGGCTAGTAACAACTTAAATCTTACTATCCAAAAAAGTTTTTTTTAAATCCAAGTGTTGATTTTGGCTTGGTCATGTTTTGTTCTACCATTCTCGTAAAAAAGAGTATTTATGTGTGTTTTCAGAAAATGCAGTCATATTTGTCAAATATTTCTTCCAACATAATACATGTTCACTAATCCTGTTGCATGCCATACAGCGACAAGTAAACAATGTTAAATTTGCATACAGTACTTGCTGGTTAATATCTATAATGAAATTCTGAGATGTCTTCCTTGAGAAATACAGAAATTAGTTCAGTCCATTTCAATTTTTTTAATAGCCAAAGTGACTAGTGGAAATAGAAAATGTACCATTAAGCCAAAACTAAATTTCTACTGGTCTATGACTAGTTGGCTACCATTAGTGTCGAGGCCGTCAGATTTTGTTCTTTCTTAATCAGTGTCATTAGTCAGTGCTATTCCTGTACTTTTGTCTGGTATCCGTAATCCTGTAAAGTGTAATAACAGAGAATATAATAAGTAAAATAGTAGTAATAATAATAATAATAATAATAATAATGGCAATTGTAATCTTAACTGCACTTCTTATTTTATTTTGTACATATGTTGCCCTGCTACTCCAGTTCATTAATGCTTATTTCATGGATTGTTTATTTGGATTGTTAATTTCATTGCATTACCCACAGTAAATGAAACAGAAACAAACTTTAAAAGAAATAAGTGGTTTCCCCTATATAATACCATGGGTGACAAATTACTCCTTAATTTTGACGCGAAATTTCATGAATTTTGTAATTTGTAATTTCACATATGAAATTACAAAATTGCCATGGCAATGTTTTCAAAATGGCATCCCCAGATTAAAAAATGTTAGCGAGGAAGAAGTCAATGCATTTATATCTGCAGCAGAAAACCCTAATAAAGCGATTGTATCTGACCACGCAATCGTAAAAGAAAACTTACTTGGACACAAGTTGCTTTTTTGCTATTAATACCCCAGGTTTCAAGTGATGCAGATTTGCTCAGCAGTGACAACTCAGCAACATCATTGACGGCAAAGAAGCCTAGATTAGAGAGTGAACAAGTCTAGTTCAACTTCAATATCCAGTCCAGTGCCGCAGTTAGTAATGGCCACGTTTACAAAATTTCTATAACTGTAATGTGGTTATCAACCAAGGACAGGCTAATACTTCTTCATTTCCATCGATGTAAAATCAGTGAAAATGCTGTCAGCAAAAAATTCTTGCCTCTTGGTATCTCAAACATTTTAAAACCTGCTTTTAGCATGAGTTTCGTCAGTTTCCTTCATCAATGAAAAACACTTAAGCAGCAATATACCAACATATTCTGTTGAAATTATTGAGCTCCTTTGCACTTTGCTCGAAGTTTTAATTGATTTCAATCAAAAAGTTGAGCATACTTGCACTGGCGGCTTTGTTAGTTCATTCATTCATTGAACAAAAACAAGGCTTGGTTGAAAAGGTTTACTTCTGAGAATTAAGAAATTTTAGAGAGAGTTTTAACCTTTTAAAATTCAATGTGTTTCTCAATATACTGATTAAAATAATTACAAAGTCTTTTAAAGCTGTAATTTGTCTGCCATGGTATTTAAATGTAATTAAATGTTAACTCGTGAAATTAGAAAATAATTTCATTTGCATGTTGTCAAAATTTTAGTGAATTTCCCTCGCATAAAGGCTCTGGAAATTATCAGAATTTTGACAACACACACGTGAAATTATTTTCTAATTTCACTCATCACATTACTAATTTAGGTTGAACTTTTTTTTCAGTAAGGATTGATTTTTATTTTGTTTTCAAGTTGATTTTTATTTCACTAAGTGTTTTCCATAATTTACAGGTTTTTAACCTAGTGGATGGTTGAATTAATTGATAACAAGTGTAAAGCACATAATGATAGAAATCTTGCCTTAAGTACAAGTCCAAATAATAACATTTGCCTTGTGAATACCTTTAAGATGTTGCTGTAACTAAAAATTGGTCACTTTCTCTTGTAGATCTACAGTCAGTATGTTGAGGTTTCAGATCTACTTCAGCAAGAAAAGGATGAAAATATTCGGCTAAAGCAGTACATGGAGCAAATATTAAAGGTGAGAATAAATCATCAGTTACTTTTTTAATGGAGCAGTACTCTCACAGCGGCGTGGTTGGCACAGTGGTAAGATCTCTGCATTCCAACCACAAGGTCCCAGGTTCAACCTCCAGCTCAGCCGAGTGTTGAACATTTGTGTGACCTTCTTTTCTGCCAAAGTTGACTCAGCTTTCCATCCTCCCGAGGTCGGTTAAATGAGTACCAGCTTCTGCTGGGGGCTAACCAGCGACAGATTAGTGTCCCGTTCAGGTGGAGTCAATGTCTTTCATCCACTTAACATTAAAGAAACCAGAGATAAGCACCGGCTCAAATAGGCCACCTAGGCTCGTAGAAGAATTTAGCTAGTTAGCTTTTTCATAAAATTAAATATATTTTCAATAAGTAAACATAAACATTAAAAACATCTCTCCTCAACAGTTACATAATACTGTACATGTGCATAGATGACAGAAATTATCAAGTGAGCCCTATCATCCAAAAGATAAATTAATATATCAACCTGATTTGGGGTTTGTTGAGTCACACTGGGAATTGTACAAGATGACAAATTCTTGATGCCTTTTTATTAAAGTCTATAATTAAGAAAACAACAAAAAATTAACATAAATAATTAATATATTTATTTAAAATACAGTTTCAATTCAGTATAATTATAATATCAGTTGATATTAATTGCCATTATTAAGTATTAAATTAAGATATTGCCTAAAATAAATACCGTATTTACTCGAATAAATGCCGTGGCGTTTATTAAATTTATCATGATTTGGGTGCTGCGTTTATTCGAGGGTGGCATTTATTCGAGGGTGGCGTTTATTTCAAATGCTGTTTATTTCTTTTAACAACCAACCGTAATGTTACTTTAAAAAGAGGAAAAATGAAACAGTTCTTTGTCTGGCTGTACCAATCATGCCTTACAGTTTTACTTGTTGCGCTTGCAAACACGTAAGAAATCTTTAAACTGCCTTTCAAACTTTAAACTTACAGTTTTAAACAACTCTGCTCTGTGCTTGTAAAAACTAAACGTCATAAATTTGATTATACAGTTTGTTGTCTGTTCCAGGGTGCGGCGTTTATTCGAGGGCGGCATTTAATCAAGGGCAGTGTTTATTCGAATAAATACAGTTATTCCTAGTTGCTCCAAGTGGCCTGCCAGCTTCTTTGACACTGAACCTAGTTGTTCCTACAACCACTTGCACCACTTTATTATTATTATTATTATTATTATTATTATTATTATTATTATTAATCACTATTATTAATCTTGATGTTGTTCAGTAATAGCTATATAAGATTTTTGTTCTGCAAGTCAAGTTTTTTCTTGTTTATTTTGTAAAGGCACAACTTGTTATGGAAGAGGTTTACCAGCAAGTGGCCCCACTCTTTACCAGGTACAGAGCTATTTATTCGTAAAATTTTCTTTGAATGTTTGAAGCCAATCTGTGAAAAACTATAAATGGTGTCTAAAAATTTTAATTATTTATAGTATTTATTTGAACAGTTTGAATAATATTCCATTAATTAATTAAAATTGAATGTTCCTGACAGAAATGAATGCTGCTGTATGTATATGTAGTGTAAGTAAAATGTGGGCTTTGAATCATTTTAAAGTATTGATGTGTAGTTTGGTATTAGATAAAATAAACATTTGCTTCTCAATGCTTCTGCTGTGTTTCTTATGTTATTTGATTACATATGTAGGGTAAACGAGGAAAAACAATCTACTCTCCTCTTCTCAGGGAATATTATCAAAAGTAAGGCAATCTTTTATTCTTTAAACTCAATTGTCTGCTGGGATTTTTTAATTATATATAACTGCATGTATATTCAATAAGAATAGTGTTTTTCAAGGCCAGGCTAAACATTCATTTTATGCCAATTTTAGTCTGAAAATATCCTTATCAGTTTACTTAATTTTGAGTCTTCGTGTAATATTAACTTTGATATGTGTATGTTCACGTTAATTATAGATATTTTTAGGGTTTTCAAGAGTGAGGACTATGTTGTTGTTACTGATAGCAAGTTGCGTTAGAAAAAGGAAATATTTTATTTTGATTAATTTTTATAAACTATTTTATTCTAAGTATTTGACCAATTTTAGCCTCAATATTCTCAAATTATTGTATTGCTATAATAAGTATACCTACCTATAATATTGTTATTATCTAGTACAACTGTAATCCCCGTGATATATTGATAAGGGGGTTGTAAGTCCAGCTAATCCTAAAAGATTTGGAATGGTTGTTAAAATTTGCTCTTTGATTATTCAATAATGAAAAATTAATTGACACATATAGTGATTTGCTGATTGCTTTCAATTTATAGACCATACCACTTGATGTGTTTTTGACCAGTTGATATTTCTTTCTTCATATTTTTCTGTCGGGAAAATGTTTAAAGACTAGTTTAGGGCTTCAGATTTTAAAACAGAGTAAAGTGTAGCCCAACTTCTTTTTGAAATTGTACAACCATAAAACTTAGGAACAATGCATTGGCCTTGGTGATTTTGGTTTATTGGTTTTCTGTTCACCAATATTGGTTTCTTTTTCTCTTATACAAGGTGCAAGAAGTTACAGTCCTCCCACAATGCACAGTGCACTGAATGTGGAAGAAAGTCCAACCTTGGCAGCTGTTTAGAGTGCGGGTAAACCATGTCCCAATGGGCATATACGTTTATTACACAGTTACATTTTTTATACAAATCACACACTGCAAAATTTGTTTGAAAAAGAAATTTTATGGGTTGAGATTACCACCATCACCATCCACACCATCACTACTACCAACAATCCCATCATCACCACCACTACCATCACTACCACTACCATCACCACCACTACCATCACCATCCTTACCCCTACCATCCTCCACCATCACCATCACCACCATCATCATCATTTTTCAAAACCATCACCATCATCACCATCACCACCCATACCATCATTACCACCAACAATCCCATCATTTTCAGCACCACCATCACTACCATCACCGTCCTTACCCCCACCATCATCCTCCACCAGCACCACCATCATCATGTTTCAAAACCATTACCATCATCATCACCATCACCACCCACACCATCACCACTGCCAACAATCCCATCATCACCACCACTACCATCACCATCCTTACCCCCACCCTAATCCTCCACCATCATCACCATCATGGTCAAAACACTCCTCTGCATCTACAACTCTTGTGAGGAGGAAATCTAAAAGTAATGACGTGATGAAACTGTGTATAAATTATTTCGTCTTGCGTTACTTAGGTTGGTGTTGTGTGACGGAAGAGGTCATCTTACAGCCCATATGCTGGATTATCCTACTCACACTAAGTGGTACTCATACAAACTTCAAAGACAGGTACTGGTAAAACTATCAGATGATAAAGAATAAGCTATGGGTACCTTTAGGCTATCTTCCCCTTGATATCTGGGATATGATAGGCATGTTCAGACAAAAAAGTTGCATATTCTTCTTGCTACTGTGTCAATGCTGGCTTTTCTTCGCTCGTTCTCACACGTCCTGAAAAATCGAATTTTGATACATGTCCTGGAAAAGTCCCGGAAAATAAAAAAAAACACTACTCAGAACTCATATTATGCACTGCGTGTTATCCTTTCAATATCGTCTTGTATTTTTAGACAAAGTCAAATTAAAAAAACGATTCTGAAAGTACTCGAAGTTTAAGAGCTTAGACGTCATGTGTTTTTGAGCGCCATTACGCCAGTATATACTTCTATCTTTGTTCATTTATTCATTAATGTTTAAATATCAAGACATTTAATGGAAATATACTAAATTGTCCTGGAAACGGCCTTGGTTGGTACTTGCGATCTTCTGTGCAAACTCCGAACAACGTTCCGGCAATGTCAGACTGCCCTCCTCAGGTCACTTTGTTAAGCCTATCGTCGCCAGGTCTATTTTGTACGAAGCAGTTTGAAACAAATGACGTCTTTTCTGTACATTGCTCTTGTCAAATCTAACCTCACATGTATCGGCTCCGTCTTCTTCTGGGTCCATCTACTTAATGAAGACCCTGGAAGGCGTGCAGAAGAGAGCCTCGGAACTTATTTTTCATAATCTCGACCTCAGCTACAAAACCAGACTTATCCACCTCAAAATTTTGCCTCTTTCCTTCCAT
>JAOCPT020518179.1:0-11882 GCA_026546935.2 Palythoa grandiflora
ACAACAACAACAACATATTTTATTAGCACTCAGAATCAGAATCTAATATATTCTATGTTAATACAGGAGAGACAGTAACAGAGTTTGAGGGCAGGCCTCCCGTAGTAACCTTAAGGGCTATTCGAGACGGGTGGCCTTTTACTTATCGTACTGTATCCTAACTAACCAGGATTACTCTGTCAAAGTACACGTGTACACAGAGCTTGCATGCGCTATTGCTGATTTTTGAGCCACTCGCTCGGTTAATTAAGCAAGGAATCAAATATTTTGCTGTGATACACGCTAGACTGGTTCTATAGAGGAGCGACCTTCTCAGCCGGGAAAACTTTCTCTATGTATTGAGACGGAACTGTAGTAAAATAAAGAAAACTGAGAAGCCGGGATGTACAACATTCACTTAATTCAATTCCAATCAAATCTATATAATAAACACTTACGTCTTTTCATATTCTCATCTACACTCGTCAAAAAAGATTGGTTAGGCCTGAGCGGGACTAAAACCCAAGTCTCCCTGGGCATATAACTCATTTTTTCCGCTAGGGCATATCACCAATTTTTTCGACGGTAATATAAACCTAAGTTCTCATTGGAGTATAGATGCTTTTTAAAACTTCGGCTTCTGCAATGTTAAGCGGATAAAAAATGAAATGAATAACTGTTTAACGTCGGTGCAGCAAGGAAGTAATTGACGAATCTTCCTGGCAAGAGGCTCGCGTTTGGTCGCTTAATAGCAGGTACAAACGCGACAAAAACCCAACTGGCAGGAGGCACACCAGTTGGCTTGGCTATTTACAAAGCCAGTTGGGCTTAACTCTGGGGTTTTGTCCAAACACAAGTCGAACCAATAGTCAGAAGAGGGTTTGAAATTGGGTCAATCGTATATAAAGCCGGCACTTTGACCACTGAGCCGCGCCGCCAAGATGAGAGGGGACTCTAATCCATCACAGGTTAGCCCTTCCCCAACCCACCCATCAGAAGCTGTTACTCATTTTATTGATCTCATAAGAATGGAAAGCTGAGTTAACTTTGGTGAAAAGGGTCACACAAATGTCCAACTCTTAGCAGAGCCGGGCTTTGAATCCGTAACTTTGTGGTTGCCAGGCAGAAAACTCACAGCTGTGCCAGTCATACCGCCTTAGCTCATCTTAAAAGTGGACGAAGTTACGGTATTCACTCTTGAAATGAGTGAAAAATTGACGTTTCAAGCGCTAGAGGATTCTGCTCAATTGTTTGGTAACGAAAAGTCACTGACCTTCTGTAATTACTTATAACGTCGAAAGCCGTGTTTTTTCACCCCTGAGTTAATCTAAAGCCCGGCTCAAACGTAGAACTTCACATACATGTGCCGAACTTAATTAAATTAATGTAAATGACGTAGATCAATAGAATTTGCTCATTAGCGTTAAGTTCTGCATATATAAAGTTCAACGTTTATCTCGAACCCAATCACCCCTTTGCCGGCCTGCTCACCAAGAAAACTATAGTTTTACAAAAATTGTCTTAGAGCATTGAGAATTTATTGAGGAGTTTCTTATACTCAATTTATAACAATTGCTGTATATTTTAAGAAAAAAGAGTTTTTAAAATAAAAAGAACGCATATCATTTACTGCTCGAATATACAGCAATTGTTATAAAATGTCTCTCCCCCTCATCTCAATTGTAACTTAATTTTAACGTGTAAAAAGGAATTTGTTGAAACTAATATATTTAAAAATTGACAAATAATAACAAGACATTTTTCTACGTTTTTCCTTGTCTCAAAGTAAAATAATCAATCCAGTAAACACAGATGTTTCTCATCTCCTTTAAAATCAAATAATTCCCTGAGATATAAACATGATAAATTTCAACTTGACATCAAACTATGACAAAAGTAAACCCACAATTATTTACTTGTGCATGTAATTGCAAATACAATGTTTTTATAGTTTTAGAATATTTTTCACTTGCTATAACGGTGTCTTTTCATGTAGAAATTTCATGTTCTCTTATTTCAAACTGATATAGATAAATATATTTTATACTTTTATGTAATGGCTTTCATTTAGTTACTTTCAGCTTATGAAGGCGGTGATAAAATTCAACTTTGTGGTTATACTGTTTCATCATTTGAGACGTACTGTCTTAAAAATCAATCTCAAACATGTCAAAGGTCGGATAATTAAAGCATATATATATACTGATAGTTTCTTTTGAATATTTTGCAACGTATAAAAGGGGAAAATGATTACACTGTCGAATCTAAGTTATCCGGCGTACGACAAAGAAAAATGTAGTCAAACCGAGTTTGAATCGTGAAAGGCGAACATGTTATTTTCGATAAGCCGCAGGCAAATTGTTCACAAAACCTAGCAGGTGGATTTGTAGAATATGGTAAATGAATACTGACACATATTTTAAAGTTTCCCCAATTTAATGCAAGTTGTTGTTAGTTTTAGTCTCTCACACACTTGAAAGCGATTTTCGGAAACATCAGAGGTATTTGTTAACTTCTCTTAAAAGAAACTGATATTAATAATAGTACTGTACTACTATACTGAGTATAATAAAATCAATTTTGTTGGCTTTATGATTTCAATTATCACTTCAATTGAAGACTTTTAGTTGTTTTAGTTTAGTTTTGTTCTAAAGTGATAAAAACTCTTCATGACGACTTATAATCTTATAACATCAAATACTGTCAATTCTTAAGGTTGCCGTTCAAATTAAAAATCCAAACATACTTGGAAAATGTTAAAGATGCATTGATTATATATTTTCACAATGTTCAACTTTTTGACATTTGAAACTATACTATATACAAATTCAAGTTCAAATTGTGCGATGTCTATGACTGGCACAATACCAATTAAACGGTCGCTATAGTACAGCTAATATTGTTAAAAGTTGAAGGTTTTACGTTGTTAGAATGTATCTACTACAGTAAAACACATCGAGGTTGAACGAGGAACAGAATAAAATCAAAACAGGAAACAAAAAAGGGGGATGGGACGGAAAATAAACAAAACCAAACAAATTATAACACAGAAGTAACTGATCGACATTTGTAATGTTTTAAAAAACATTTGCCTAAAGTTTTTCTTTCAAACTGCGCAAGTTGTTAAAACATTTTTGCACCTGACTTCAAATACGGTCGTTTGAACTTCGAGACAATAAAACACTCTGCACTGACTTTGCCTCTTAATTAAGGGCGATAAAAGTGTTGTGCTTTAGAAAGCTCGTTTTAATGAGTCTAAATTTTGCTTACCATTGATTCAAAGAAGCAAAAATTATAGCCATTGTGAAGCGCTCAGTGGGGCAAAAAACTGCGTGTCAGTCGGACGCTTTGCAGTTATAGCAACAACTTAGATCGATCAAACAATTTTGTGTTTTAGGTATAATTTTTTTAATAAAACAAAACTTGTCAGAGTTACAATTTAGACAAGAGAGTTCTTAAAACGCTTAACTTGATTTGTGTAAATGTATAATACAAACAATAATTATGAAACTCAGAAATCGCCGGCTGAAAATTTTCCTAAAATTCTTAAGCAAGAACCACTTGTACGGATCAAAAATATCTCGTTTGAAATAACATGTTTGAAATGAATATAGTGAAGCTATGATTAGCTCTGCCCCGACTCGCAGCTTCGGTTTTAAATATTTTGCTACTTTAGAATTTTTCTTTATAAAACTTATATATAACTATGTCAAAGTGAAGCCATACTTAATGTTTTCGTAAATTGTGCACTTCTTTTCCAATATAAAAAATTAGAATTAACTTGGACGAAATGTAGTGAATTGCGGCAAATTTCAATGAGTTGTTAAGCGTGAATAACTGAATAAGGTGATAAATTGAACACAATTTGGACTGAAAGAAGCCATACTGTGATTGTATGACTGCCAGTAATTCATGGCTTCATGAGTAGTTTTCAATTTCAAATTCTCTAATGACTTTAAAACACACATTTTTTAGTTGTGCAAGAGCACATTGTCATATAATAATGATAGTCCTTGACACTTGTAAATAAATGATGCCAGTGGAAAACTTTCTGGGTGTAAATTCGTTCTTCAACGACTGTCGTTGGCCTCAGAAAAACAAACTTGATTTGAAAGAGTTAACCGTTTGAGTGTAAATTCGTTGTTCAACAACTATTGTTGGCCTCAGGATAACAAAACCTCGCTTTGTAAGATCCAACCGTTTGGGTCATTAAATTTGTTATTCAAGGACTATCCAGTGTTGGCATTAGAAAAACAAACTTCAGTTTGAAAGACCTAATCGTTTGCGCCTTCGCGTAAACTGACATCAAATTTCTCCTGACTCAATATATATGAACCACAGCTAATGCAACCAAACAGCTGAACAGCCAGCCACATCATGTCTTATAGAAAGTGGAAAGAAGTTATCGTGGTTTTGGTAGTAATTTCCTAATGGTTTTACCAACAGACAATTGCAATCTCCTGTTTTTTCTTTCAAAGTATTTATCAATGACAAAGGTTTAAGAAGTACACAAGCGGTTGCATAAATGGGATTTGTTCCACGGATTTTATTAATTGACATGTTGAATTCAGCACATGTTTCTAGATTTATATTACATGTAATTTGTGCTTGTATTTGTTATCGATTTGCTTACCAATAACAGATATAAGTAAAACTCGACGGCTAACTATGTTCATATATATCTATCAAGGTCCGCGGTAACTGAAACTATTGAGATCTTACATCATAAATATTTTAATAGTGGCATCTTTAGTCCACAGTGCATTATTGGCAATAACTGTTCATCAAGTCTGTGTTATCTGACTTTATTCTTTCTTGAAACAAGATGTTAGGTGCTGTTTGAGATCGCATCGCCTTGTAAAACTTATTTTACATAACCGACAGCGGTATGGTGTATTATCTGTGTGTGTGTGCATGTGAAATTTTAGATTAGATAATTTATTAAAAGCTTTCTCGCAAAGATTACAAGAGTATGGCTTTTCGCCAGTATGTATAAGTGCATGATTTCGTAAGTTGCCTTTTTGATGAAAACCTTTGCCACAAACCTCACAAAGGAATTCTTTAACATCGCTGTGAGTGCGAATGTGTGTCTTAAGCGTGGACGAACGGTTGAACGCTTTCTGGCAAATATGACACTTGTGTGGCTTTTCCGAAGTATGGATGATTTTGTGCCTGCACAAAGTTGAAGATAATCGGAAACCTTTCCCGCATATTCCGCACACGAAGGGCCGAGCTCCGGTATGGGAGGGCATTTTGAGATGAATTGTCAGAGTGTATTTTGTTTTGAAGATCTTACCGCATTGATCGCATTTGAACGGTTGTTGTTTCGGATTTCGTGTTTCTTCTTTGCATCTTTCCCCATTTGAAGAACTTCCTCCCTCAGTCAAAGGGCAAATATTAAACTTTTTCTGTTTCTGATTCACGCCCTCATGCGAGATTGGTCGTTTTATAATGGTGTCGCTGTTTTTCTGCCATTCGTTTTCGTCTCTCATTGCCACAAGGCGGCCCTTGTCCATCAATACACTACTCGCTTGCTGGTTATGTTCTGACCCGTAGGCGTGGTAAGTTGATCTAGTGTCTTCAGTGGCTGGGAAGTTAGCTTCTTTTTCCCTTTTACTGACAAAAAAGTTGTGAGGTAACTGCAAAAGCGGCATACCGACTTCCAAATATGAAGAGCTCCAGCAAAACTTTAAGGTCTCTGTTAAAACGAAGCAAGCATAGGGATTCCATTAGTTATAGATAATTACAAATTTCCATTTGAGTAAAGAAAATAGATAAAGTGCAAAAACAAAGACAGATTTGTGACAATTTATTTGATCACCATATGAGAAAACAAACCTGACTCGATGTTGGTTTGAAGTTCTTCTGTGCACTCGCATTCCTTGGCAAGGCGCCGTTTTAAAAGAAACGATTTTGGCATCTTGATTTGTAGCTTTTTTCCAGAAGCCTCAGAAAGAAAGGTTTGTTGACAAAAAAATTTACTTGTTTTAACAATAACAGACCAATTTTTGCCGAATGCTCAAAGATAGTAAAAAGATCAGAAAAGTTGCAAGAAATTTTACCAAGTTTCGCTAAGCTTATACTCTTAGGTTGACAGCTAAAGTTCTGCATTACTCAGAATGTATACTCGCGTTTATATAGCCGACTGTCCTTTCTCTGTTAAACCAACTCGTTGCTGACAGCGCAAGCCCACCGATACACATGCTGTTGTTACGAGTTGAGTGAAAGCCGTCCAATGGGCGCCCACGAAAACAACCTCTCTTCTGTGACATGTTGTTCAATACAATAGATTAGTTAAGAGCTTTGTGTGACTTTAATCAAACGGCGTATAAATAAAAGAAGTGTTATTGCTTAAAAACGGTGGTTGAAACATTTTCAATTTTGAAATCAAATGATTTTTTGGAGCCAAAATGAAGGAACCTTTTAAAAATCTCTTTGTATCATATTTATGCAAAAACCTTAAAAAAATAAACCAAACTGCAATACACGAACAAATTAAAATATTTCATTTTCGCACCGTTGAATTTTCGACCTTCATAACGAAAATGGATTCAACTATTCAAAGATTTAGGTGTTTGGTTACGTTAACATTTAAACCGGTTCGTTTTTCCACGTTCTTCCGTCCCCACCCTCCACCTCTATAATTCTCCGACTCAGTTGTTACCGTAGAGAATTCTTTTTATCTTCGCGTGCCCGTATAGCGATAAAGCGTGAGTTTTAGTAATTAACAGTCAAACTAGAATGATCTTTTTTTGCTTTTTGATGATAGTTATTTTGTCCGAATGAGATAAAACTTTATGATTATGCAGGAATCTTTCCGTTGGCAAGTTAACATCGCGCCTGTTTATATATCGATTGTGAAGAAATTGTGAAATGGAAATAAATTCTGAAGTTCTCGCTCAACAATACCATCTGGTTTAGCTTGCTAAAGAAGTATTACCATAATTTTCAGCTGCTGTTAGCTTTGTTTTGATTTATTAATCACAATCATTATCTTTTCTCCTTAGGAGAGACCTTATCGTCTTCTGTTCTTTTCATAAAAGAACAAGAAATGTTATGACTGAACCATTCAATTTGAACCGAAAATTTTAAACTGTGTACAAACAAATTTGTAGCAAACAAAATCCAGAGGTGTATTTGTACTGACCAAAATATTTTACCGGTTATATAAGATTGTTTTTTCGACACAGAGTGACCTCGTTTAGGACAATCTTTTCTCTTCAGTTGAGATGTTTGACCGAATCTTTTACATTCCGACTTTTGTTTTAGTTTTTCGAATCTTATATTTGAGAGCAAAAATTCCTTTCCGCTTGAAAACATTTAAAAATTTCATTGCCGGAGTAAAGCACCCCATAGTGACTAATTAGTCGCTTTAAGACCAAAAGACTTTTATCGTGCCCACTTGCTAATTGCCGAAAAAAAATGCGTACAGATTTTGCCTAAAATTGAAAGTCTGTTATTTTTTGTGAAATGAGTCAAGATCATTAAGTGTAAAGAAGATTGAA
The DNA here is from genome assembly GCA_026546935.2 of Palythoa grandiflora. Lineage (NCBI taxonomy): Eukaryota > Metazoa > Cnidaria > Anthozoa > Zoantharia > Sphenopidae > Palythoa > Palythoa grandiflora. The sequence continues at coordinate 7,485 of JAOCPT020518179.1, forward strand.
TGTGTTGTGCTTTTCGGAGATAATTGTCAAGTACAGTTCTATAGCTTATTCTTTGTCGGTGTTTGCAATTCAAGCTGTATAAAAGTATTCATTATTATTATTGTTTTGTTCTAAATTATCCTTAATTCAAACCATTCAAAAACGAAACAAATTGAGGGAAACAGGTGTCGTTAGCTCATTTCTTATTTACCATACGATTTTACTTCATCTGACACCAGCGACGCGCTGTTCATTTCAAACGCAATTTTCAACTTACGCTTAGTCTTTGCTTCAAAATTCGGTGTATAAGTCGACTTGAAGGAGTTGTTATAATCATGCATTGAGGATTGAGTTTATACTAACTGGAAATTATGACAAACAAACTTTGCTTATACATGAATCTCTGTTTTTTGATACTGAAACGCAAATCAAAAGTTTGCTCCTTTTTACAGTTAAACGAAAACAAAAATTAGTTTTTTGTCAATCTTGAGGTACCGCTTGTCTTTTATTGCATTGAAAATAAGTTTTACCAAGTTGATTAACTTTTTATGGCTTCTAGATGCTGCTAGTGTTTGTTAATCCTTCTGAAATTTCCGAGTTACTGTCTGCAGTTTGTTCATATTATCATGGGCTTCGGAGTTACCAGCCAATTTGTGGAACTACATGGGGGATGAGGCTGAAAACACTCCTATATCAAATATCTCAAACAGAATGATACTAATCACAAAATTTAGGTAAAACACTTATTCAGTTTGTTTTATTTTCCGTTTCAGCTTCTAGCTACTTAAATACATCGGTTACAAAATTCTCAAGTTATATAGAAATAATTCAAATTGGATGGTATTTTGTTGATTTTGATAATGATGATGATAATTTCATCCCTGCGGTCTCCATACAGTCAACTTGTCTCCGTTATGTCACCTTCCCAGATTCTCTTGAAAATATTTTGCCTTTCGTTTTTTATTATTAAGTCTACTTTTATCTTATTAGCATCACTATTATATTCACTTTTAAGATCTTCACACCATCACCTTATCTAAACCGATCACCACTACCATCATTATTGTCATCATTATCATTATCATTATCATTATCATTATCATCATCATCATCATCATCATCATCATCATCATCATCAGCATCATCATCATCAATATCATCATCATCAATGTCATCGTCACCATCATCATCATTATAATCATCATCAATATCATCATAATCAATATCATCAACATAATCATCAATATCATCAACATCATACATCATCATCAATATCATTATCATCATCATACATCATTAATATCATTATCATTATCATCATCAATATCATCGTCACCATCATCATCATCATCATCATCATCATCAATATCATTATCATTATCATCATCAATATCATTATCATCATCATCATTATCATCATACATCATCATCAATATCGTCATCATCATCATACATCATTATTATCATTATCATTATCATCATCAATATCATCGTCACCATCGTCATCATCAATATCATCATCATCATCAATATCATTATCATCGTCATCAATATCATCGTCATCAATATCATTATCATCATCATCAATATCATTATCATCATCATCAATATCATCGTTATCATCATCAATATCATCATCATCAATATCATTATCATCATCATCAATATCATCATCATCAATATCATTACCATCATCATCATCATCAATATCATTATCATCATCATCAATATCATTATCATCATCATCAATATCATCGTCATCATCATCAATATCATCATAATCAATATCATCATCATCAATATCATTATCATCATCATCATCATCATCAATATCATTATCATCATCATCATCATCATCATTATCATCATCATCATCATCATCATCAATATCATCATCATCAATATCATTATCATCATCATCAATATCATCATAATCAATATCATCATCACCAATATCAATATCATCATCATCATCATTATCAATATCATTATCATCATCATACATCATCAATATCATTATCATCATCAATATCATCATCATCATCATCATCAATATCATCATCAATATCATCATCATCATCATCATCATCAATATCATCATCATCAATATCATCATCATCAACATCAATATCATTATTTTCTTCTTCATTATCACCACCACCATGATTATCATCATTACTACAACTTTAAGAATTATCTTCATCACCGCTATCATAATCATAATCACTACCGAATCATTATCTTCACCACTGCAATCATCATCATAATTATCATCCTCATCATATCATTATCACCATCAACATCATAACAATTATCATCATTGTTTGTTTTGCTCAATCATGAAATATCTCAAAACTCAAAAACTCTTATCATATAAACACCGATAAAATACCAAATTAGCTCTCCCGCGAAAATCTGATAAGTTATCTTCACACAGGATAATATTACTGTTGCTATGGTTACACATAAATTCGCGACTTTCCATCCATCGCCTTTGACAGCGGTGTCTTTGTCAGATTCATTGGTGTTTATATATCATAAATAGAATATTACATGTAATATCCTCTATATATCTCCGTGTTCATGAGTTATTATTGTATAATTATGTATGCTTTGTTTTAGACTTTCCAAAAGTCGTTTTTTTTTCATTTGGTATCTTATCCTCTCACTTTGCGTAATAGACCCATTTCGCGCTTAGGGTTACACAAGGAAATGTTTGATTTATTCAAAAAAGAAATTTATTATTAAGTTTGTCACATCTGTATTAGTAAAACAGCCACTTGTCAGAGATATAGAAATTAATTTCTGAGCAATTTTACAAAGGAATGTACGGTGGAAGGGCAAGCCTCGTTCTCATGCTAAACAGATACATTTTGTTGCAAAAATTCCACAAAAATATTTAGCTTCAAATATTCACATCTTCGACTATTTTCGGCCACTCTCATCGAAACTTTGCGTTTTTACTATTATTGATGGGACAAATTTGATGATGAATTCAAATTTTTGAAAAATGGAATATTTCACCATGTCACGCTCGAATAAAGAGACTTAAAGAGCCGACCTAAAGAGTATTATATTAAATAGTAGTCGACTTGTTGCAAATGCAAGTCTCAGGCTTTGTTTTTGTGTGTGTATTGATTGACCGTTTTTAGCTCCAACGTCTTTTTGATCAAGAAAACATACTCGTCACTCATTCAATCATATTATATTAGATTAGTTTTCTTTAGTTTCCTCACTAAACTACTGTGATATTCTTGCCGTCTGTTATGCAACTCTTCATCATCTCTGCAACTTTTAGCCCAGTAGGTGAGCCCCATTGCTGGCCTCCATCTACCGGAAGTTAAATTTTCTCCAGCGCGATGAACAGTGTAAGGGTGATGGGCCAACAGAGCTCCTCTCGACACTTCCTGTTTAATTTCTCTTTCTCTCATCATCTCCGGGTAATTCTTAAGCTCTTGACTAAAGCCAAGTTTATCTGTTCGACAATGATCCAGCTCACCCATGTTATGTGAACCAGGCACGTAATACAAGCAGCCATTTTCCTCGTCTGCTCTATCCAAAGCTAACCAGAAAGTAATACCCTTACAGTGCATGAAATATTTCCCATCTTGATGCGGTGGTGTGGCTTTCGCTCCGGGAGGTTTCGAAAAAAACTGGACATTGTTTAGTTCGCTCTCAAGCCCCAGCAGCACTTCAGCCAAGCCGTTGAAACAAGGAGATTCTGCTAATGCTTTGAAAAAGTCGTGGTGTTTATGCATCTGCTCCAAGCGAATTAAAGTTTCCTTTGGACGAGCTTTATCTTCGACAAAGACGTGTTCTCGCGGAATCATTTCAAACGCGTCGGAATAATCAGACAGCTGCTCCATGATAGAGTCTATTTCAGTCTCAGAAAGAAAATCTTTAATGCAAATGAAGCCTTGATCGTAAAGTTCTTTCTTGATATTGTAAATGTTTATCCTTGATGAGTAGGGTGGCCATGTTAACACGTCTTTAATCGGGTCTTTAAAGGAAATACTCGCCATCTTGTGTACATACTTTGATTACTTCTATGGTTAAATATTACTTATTTTATTTAATAATGGAGCAGTTATAATTTATGAGGAGGGGGGAGGGAGGGTAGGGGTTAAAAGATTAGATTTTTCCTCCCTCCCAGGGCTAGAGACACATTATTTTGTGATCCCTCTTCCATATAATCACGATCCACAATTATGCTAAAACTGGGTTTGAACAGATATTTTAATAATAATGCAAAAATACAATCAATTCTATAGGTACAGTAAAGATATTCCAAGTACCACAAACTTGACTTGCAATCACTATGAATCAGTATATTTATCAGTATATCCTGCGACCAAGGCATTTCGTACACGGTTCTTGCAACACAGTTTCTATATTTCCATATATTTTGGACCGTAGGTC
>JAOCPT020518213.1:0-11881 GCA_026546935.2 Palythoa grandiflora
CCCACCCCCCGGGCGTCCCACCTGCCCTTTCCCCCCACATTTTTTAGGGGAACCCCTTCCCCCCCCCCCCCCCTCCCTCTTCTTCCGCTCTGGGTAACCTCCTTCTAGCGAAACCTCTGCAACCTTTGAAAACACAGCCGGAATAACTAGGAGTAGTTCCACAAAAATGTACATCAACTTTTCATACTGTCTCCTACCTGCTGTGTCATCAAGAGAGGAAGGCTTGGATCTTCGAAATGATGCTCGTAGCAAAGCTGATCCATATAACTTGGGCTTCTCTCCTTTTTTCCGACTAATCTGTTCATAAAACCATGCCCCTGACTCTGCTCTCACCTCCCTAAATGGAATATATATGACACATATAAAGTATATGCCACATAATTATATAAATTTTGTAATACATTAGTCTGATCTGAATCTTTGAGTTTTGTAAATTAAGATTATTAACATAAGAAGATGAAATTTTTATCTCAAAGTGCCTATTAAATGTATTATTTAAATATGTATTTATCATCAATGAAAACATTTTCTTGCTTTCAAAATGCTAGTTTTGATCATTTTTACAGATCCAAGTAAAAAATATTTTTTTCACACAGGGAAATATTAATAAGACTTCTTCTAATTTCACATGTGAAGCTATCACCAAGTGTTTTGCTGACAAGAATATTTCCACAATATTAACTAGATATTTTATTGATCAATATATATTCATTATGTCACGAACATGTAATATATATAGCAGTACAGTAATGCAGAACAGCATGAGTAAATTTTGAAAATAATAATTATTATAACAATTATGGATTTTTTTGGAATAATTTACATCTTGAGTAAATATCTATTTATTGGCATATTGATTTATTTTTCATTTTCTTAACTGAATAAGCAAATTAAGGCAAATTCTTATCATCATCATTATTATTATTATTATTATTGTATTATTATTATTATTATTAACAAGTAAATAATGATAGTAATAATAATGGTATTTTTCATATTTAAATTACAATCACAAGGAATTGCTGATCAGTACAATGAAGATATAAATGCTTTGAGTTATTTCAGTCATACTGTTACAGATCAATAATCAAATGATACATGCCAGAGCATTAAGATATAATATAACATTTGATACTCCCTTTCTTAAGGCAGTCCTTTAAATAAGCTAAATAGCTTCCTGGCCATGGACTGCCTGCCAATTGTATGATAATTACATGTAACTTAGTAGTATGATTTATAAAGGCAAATAAAATGAACTGAAAATGAACTGAACTACAAAATTCAAAATGAAACAGTCAAACTACAAAATATACTGCAAATTTGTACCAATGCAAATTCTTAAAATTGCATTAGCTCAAATTCATAATTTATGAGACAATTATTCATGCATATGGTAGCTATAGCTGCACGCGGTTAACAGAAAAAAGTGAATACAAGGCAAGTTGTTACTTACAGTTTCAACATCTTCACCAATACACCAAGGCATTAATTATATGTATTATTATTGTTATTATTGTTATTGTTATTATCATTATCTTTATTATAATTTTTATGAAATTTATTAATTTTCTCAGTGTTTTTATTATCCAGATGTTTCAATACGTGCCCTTAAAATAAAATACTTTTAAAAACCATAAAAACATTTTTATGTTTTTATTTTTGTTATAAATAAGTATATTATTATCAGTATAAAACAGTAACTAGTTCTGAGCATTAATCAGCCAAACCCTTTAGAACAATTTTTTTTCATTTAACTTTAAAATTAGTTTCAGCACACTTCTAAAATTAGTATAAGCAAGACAACACAAAAATGCAATTTTTTGAACCAAGTGTTACATTTCAATAACACTAAAAAGGAAGGATATTCACAGAGATTCAAGAATTTTAAAGCTTATTTCACAACCTGCTGTACATATGTTTTTAATTGAGTGCCAATGCATTAATTATCAATAAAATTATTAATAATTAATCACAAAAAATATTTTCCTTAGATAGCCATTCAATACTGCTTATTAATTTATAGTTACATGCTTTGTCTGAAATAATTTTTAAAAAAGAACCTTAAAATGAATAACTAGCGTTCAAAAGACTGTCTGAATGGACATAAATGCTAATTTCGTGTTGAATTTGATAGCAAAATAATGGAACGGTTTAACAGATACCAAAGACTGAATAAATTCGCTATTTTTTAATGACAACCTCAATTCACCTTGCCAAACGTGTCTGCAAGAAGCATAAATAATTCAACACAGATACAGAAATATTTGTGTGACACTTCAGTTTTGTATTTATAAGTATCTGGTTTATGCTAAAGCCAAAAAAACATGCTTTCGGATATTGGACCCAGTTAACAACGTTACACTGAAACTTTATACGGTAAAAACAAAACGTTAAGTCACTTAAGAAATACTACAAATACACAAAGCACCGTAATTGCATTTGCAAAATTGAATATTACAGAATAACAGTATTTTTAGGCGTATATAAACACTACGTGACTCGCCCAAATGGTTTAATTTCGAATTAATTTTAACTAATTGTAACCTTGAACAAACTGCATATGGCTACATGGGGAAAATTTATGTATACCTCGTTGGCTTGAAAACTTAGAAAAATCAAATTATAAGGCGTTAATACTAAAAGAAACCTGAGAAATTTTAAACACGGTAAAATATATACGATTATTGCCTAATTACAACTAGTTATCCTTAATATCTAACGTCACATCATGATATAAAGCAAGATAACAACAATTTTAATAGAAGAATGTAGCTCAAATGCCGAAGGGGCGAAATAACCTCTGGCTCCGAATTTCTCAGGATTTGTTTGTAAACATACCTCAATCGAGCGCAAAGTGAACAGATCCAGGTACCCTGCGGAAGTTGTTTTCGACAGTTCTTGCAAACTTTGTCTTTGCACTTTGGACATAAAGCACCGGAACTGAACACAATACCGAACGGCTCACGGCATCGCATGCAAACCTTCCCGGACAATTTCTCCTCCTTCGTTGCCCCTCTTTTCCGTAGACTATCGAGTTCGTCTTTCAATGAACTGTAAGGGGTTAAATAAGAATTAAATTGATAGTAAAATCACTGAGCAAAATTAACCACGAGGTTAATACAGCAAAAATATTTGAGCGACCAATAAAATTTGAATAGGAAACTTCGCAAGTTTTAATCAATACAAAGCCAGTTTCAAAGCATGGTCAAGATTTAATAACATAGTAAATTTAACTGCACAGTTTGAAGTTGAAAATACATGCAAAAACTTCAACAATACATAATGTACCAACCCTATTCTTCGCTTTTCTTGGCGTCGAAGTTCTTCGTCTCTTGATAAAACTTGAAGGACTGTATCTCTCTCCGATTCTGTCAAATAGTTCACATCAATATAAATTTCTTGGGACATTTTGAAATTACTTCAATTTTTGTTTGGTTGCGTGAAGCCGTTGGTGTTTTGATCAAATCACAGATGCTAGATGCCACTCATGCAAGCCAAAGGGGCAGTCAACCCTGTGAATCAATGTTGAATATCAAACCGCTGTATAAACCTTAAGACTAACTCGGAAGAGTGAAAATCAACACATCTTCCTTCAGAAACTTTCACATTCGAAATCGGTCTCGTAAAATAATAATGTGTAAAATCATGGTAATATTAAATAACATACGTCATCATACACAGAGGAGATCAAATCAGCCAGGCGTTAATACTTTGCCATTAATCAGCTGATGAATCTCATTATCTCCCTTTGACTGATGGACAAACTGTCCCCCATGCGCTTTCAACCAAGAAGAGTTCAGCCGTGAACTTGAAAATTCAGCACGGATAGTAACCTATGCGTAACTGCACTGTATGCAAACAGACAGCTGACCAATTAAAAAGATGCCGTAACGTCTCAGTACTCTAGTTCGATCTGGAATAATAATCAAAATGTTAAATAAATTTTGTTTAGTTTTTAACTTAAATATTCCATATTTTTGGTTGGCTGAGCAGTAGGTTTATTGTGGCCTAATCAAACGTGACGATCAGTATTATCAATATCAGTTCTGCAATAAATATTTTAAAATACGTTTCTATCCAAAACCGGGTGGTTGAATGATTTTAAATATTCAGATGCCTTAATTGGCACACAACCAGAAATACTTTTCAAAGATATGAATTTCATAAGGGATTGAGAACATTTTTGGTTTGTTTGTGTTGATAATGACAAAAGAAAAAAATCCGAAGCATTCATAATCTTCTGCACCAAAAAGCAACAAATAACTCTTTTATTTACCCTTTCTTGCTTCTAATTTTTTATATATACATATATTATTTTTAAGAGAAAATAGAAAATAGGGTACTGGCAACCCAAAATAACCATGGACCGATAGTCAAAAGTGTCAGGCTTCCAGATGCATTTATGATTTATGGCAGATCTACTGAGGCCGTTTACCATTTGTAATAATAATTATGAAAAATACCATTATTATTACTATCATTATTTACTTATTAATAATAATAATAATAATAATAATAATAATAATAATAATAATAATAATAATAATAATAAGTGGGAAAAAAAAATGATGACGATGGTGATGATAATAACTTTAATCTTTATTAACTTTCCATTTCTGGCTTTTCAAAGTTAATTACAGGGATATATGTACAAATAAAAAATAATATTAATAAAATACTAAAAAACAACAATAAACTACAACTACAATGATAAAACTATGAAATATAACGGTAAGAGTTATTTTAAAAATTCCTTAAGTTCTCTCTTAAAACGCCCGATTTAGTCATTTAATTCACGAAGTTCAATGGGTAAAGAGTTCCACAGTCAGATGCCACGGTAGGAGAAGGTTCGCTGGGCGGAAGCAGATTTGCAGTATGGAATAATAATTGAATCTTTGTTTCTTGTTTCCTTGTCGCGCACCGTAGATCTTTTGTTAAAGCGAGCTGTGAGGCGAACTTGGGGCTAGGCCCTTTACACACTTAAAAGCTAAAACACCCTCTTTATTTGTACGAAAAAACCGCGTGAAATGGATAAAGACTAAAAGAGAAATGGTACAGCCCGGCCGCTAACCATTTGTAGAGAAAACCATAGTTTTCAGTCAGCAATTCAAATGGTGCAGTTCATCCCACCGAAAGCACGCTCAGTGAAGCTTGGCACGAGCCGATTGTTACCAATGGAACAGAATTTTTCGGTCATTTTGGCCGGCTGGAACGGAAAAAGAGAAACACGCAAGGTTTCAGTGAGATGAACTAAACCATTCAATTTCTGACTGAAAATTCTGGTTTTTCTGTTCAAGTGTTAATCGGCCCAAGACGATTGAAACTACTGATGAAATCATCAAGGAGTTTGGTAAAATGGTTGATGTTGAAATTGTTTACCATACTACGCATGCGTAGTATGAACAACCTCGAACCCAGAGCCAACGCGAGTGCAACCAAATATGGGCTCTGGGTTCGAGGTTGCTCATACTACGCATGCGTATTCGAATCATTTGCTAAGGTGGTAGCTTTGCGCGCACACTTGGAGGAAATGTTTATTCGTGACCAAAATTATTCAACTGGTTGAATGTTTGGCGCCGATGGCACGAATGACCAAATTTGCTCAAAACGGCCCCGCACACTGGAGGAACTTGCTTACACAAACTGTCACGATTGACCATTAGCTCAGCTGATAGCTCTAGTGTGCGCCGGGCTTAAAGCAGAGCGGGTCTATGAGGACTTTTAAAACTGGAATGGAGGAACATTTAACTTACATAGTGCCTTAAAAAAGTGTAGTTGGCCTTATAATCTACTAGTTTTTGAGATTTATAAGCTGCTGTTGATTGTATTATTGTTTAACAATCTAGTTTTATACGTAACTAGGTGCATCCCCCACCCCTACCCATCCCTGTCAAGAAAACTTACTAGTACAGTTGTTGCATTCTTAAAAAAGTTAACCAAAGGCTAACACAATTTAACTCGTACAAATCATAGACATACAAGTACATTTTTTTTATTTTATTTTATTATGGGTGGAACAAAAAATGAGAACAAAGTTGTTTTAAACGGCTTCGGCCTTGGTGGCATCTATTGCTGCCACTTATTTTGTGAACCACAAAACAAAAACTCTCCCCCACAGCTCTCAGATTTCTGAACATCTCCACCGGCCTGTGACAAACAGAGCTCATAGCGAGACTTGCAAACAACCTGTGAGAAATAGAATCAAAGTATTAATGAAGCAGCCTATTATAGTTAAAAGAAACCCATGTATCAAAATCTGTTCTGGACTTCGACTACCGGATTCCTTTAGATTCCGAATTCCATCCCATAGATTCCGGATTCTATTCCTATAGATTTCCGACTCAATCTCTCTAGATTCCGGATTCTATTCCTGTAGATTCAGGAATTCATCCTTCTAGATTCCAGATTCATCCCTCTAGATTTCTGATTCCAACTCTTTGGATTTCGGATTCCATCCCTCTAGATTCCAGATTCCATCCCTCTAGATTCCAGATTCCATCCTTCTAGATTTCGGATTCCATCCCCCTAGATTCCAGATTCCATCCCTCTAGATTCCAGGTTCCATCCCTCTAGATTTCGGAATCCAACTCTTTGGATTTCGGATCACATCCCTCTAGATTCCAGATTCCATCCCTCTAGATTCCAAATTCCGTCCCTCTGGATTTCGGATCCACCCCTCTAGATTCCAGATTCATCCCTCTAGATTTCGGATTCCATCCCTGAAGTGGATTCGAGATTTTAAACTTTTGGATTCTGGACTCCAAATAAATCTTGGTTATTGATGCCACAAATATGGATTCCGAATTACAGCCAAAAAGATAGCTAATTTTACTCTACCATCCTTCAATTCAGAATTTTTCAAATATCTAGTTCCCAGGCAATTTCTGCAAGCAGCTCGGAGAAACCCTTGGAACAAGTTTGGGTATAAGATTGTCTGACATAAATCGTTGTAAAAATCAGATTTTGTCTTCTGGCAATTGTTACAAAATAAATATAATCGCACAAAATATTTGATTAGCCGTACTTAAAATTTCAGTTACTAGGCAACTTAGATCCTTACAAACAGCGAGCCGAGAGGCACTTACCACTGCCTCGGGAGAGAAAATTTTGCTCACACAGTTCACAAATCCATCAAGACACAGCAGTCTTCTCTGTTTTTCTGTACCACCACCAGCTGACAAGCATTTGTTGTGGTCAAGGCGGCAACTCTATGGTTAAACGAGAGTTTATGGAAAGGTTTATTATTTCGTACACTACTAGGATTAATTAGAAAGAGAAGGAGGCGGACGGAGAGTTTATAATTTCCTAACTCATTTAAAGTTGCATTAATTCATGGCTATAAATTGTGATTTGCATAATGTAAGTGAGTACATCGGCATGGTTGGCGCAGCGGTAAGATCTGTGCCATTTAATCATGAGGTCCCGGATTTAAATCCCAGCTCATCCGAGTATTGAACACTTTTTTGCGACCTTCACCTGAGGGATTACTGTCCCCTCCGGGAGAGGGGGAGCCGCAATGTCTTTCATTTGCTTAACACTCTAGAAACCGAAGATAAGCACTGTCTCCAGTGGGCCACTCAGGCTCGTAAAAGGATTTAGGTTTTAGTAGCCGTATGAACTAGCTTGAAAAGAAAACTGCTTGTCATAAAACTTTTAGCCAATTCTAGAAGATCATTCAATGATCCGACGACTTACACCAGTAGAATTTTCATCAGATGTTGCTCGTTACATTTTGTGATACAACTTTGTTACACGACGACTTATTTTATTTTATTTTGGCTTCTTTACCATCTACAGTCCAATTATTGTAAATGTTATGTTGTCTCTGTTTTTTTTTTTACTTTACATTTTTTTATAAAGTTAATTTTACAGTTTAAAAATATGCAACTGCACCGTACGTTTAAAAGTATAGTTCATAACTTGCAGATATTTAAGGCGTTTTTGCACGACAAAGGCAGCTAATTTATCTTACCTCTAGTTTGTTAATGTTGTGGCCTCCTATTCCCGCCACAAAACAAAGAAAAAGACAAAACTTATAAACATCCATTTTCCTAAATCCCAATGAACACGCTTTACTAAAGCTGGAATTAATTCTGGGGTGAACTGATGAACAGCTTGTTCGAACTTGCTTAATTTAAATTTGATTAGCACTGCATGTAATTATCACTTTATATCTGGAGATTTATGTTTGTTTTCTGTGACGGATGTCCTTTGTATCAGTGAGTGGAGGAAATCTCTTTGTCTTAAGTACTACAAACTAAATAAATAAGAACTTTAGAGCTGTAATTGAAATATTGCTTTCCATATGCATTTGACATCTCCTTACAAGATCTTTTTAGCACCTATATCTGTAGGAAGTATCTGTTTTCTTTGAATAAAAATTTGTTATTTTTTAACATTTACAGTCCTATTATTCATATATCGTCTATTCTTTTTTCCTTGTTTTGAATTTTATTATAAAGTTCATTTTATAGCATAAACTATACAGTCAACAACTTGCATTACACTGAAATATTTTAGTGTTCTTGATAGCTCCATTCTTGCAATTATCTCAAAATGATTTTAGGTGGGTCCTCTGCAGTTTAAATTTAAAACAAAAAATCACTAGTGAACTACGATGGGCCTTATTTTTTCGTATATGAAATTATTCCAGAGCTTTGTACTATGCTATACGTATGCTGTTTAATCATTTTAATTTCTGATAAAGAAAAAAAAGTTTTTTTTTAAAAAGTCTTCATGGTTTCTACCGGCCCCCAGAATCTTAATAAACCCTGAAAATGTTTTAGGAAATCTCTGGAATTGCACTGGAAATTTGAATCACCTCAATAATTATATTTGAAAAAAAAAATGATCTGGCAAAAAAAATTAATATATAACTTGGGCGATCAGTGGAAGACAATCCATTAAAAAATATAATGTATAAACTGATCTGTATATTAAAAAATATTTATCCACAAATTTTCGGCAGCTCGCACTGCTACCTTTTTCAAGTGTATGGATTAAAATCACGAAAGTGCATGATTTAAAATGGGTAAAACGAATAAATTATAAAACTCTGGGAAACGTGTACAACAAAGGATAAAAATAACAATAAGACGGCGGTCATGCTTAGCTAATAGTTTAAAAATATACCTGTGAAACTATACTTATAAAATAGTGGTTATCGTAAGTGTTTAAAATTTTTAAGTAGAGGCAGATACGCTTTGTGAAAATCCCTGCGCTCGTTTTTTTTTTTTTAAAACATTTAATTTGGAGTTTAATTTTTTTTATGACAATAATGCAAATTTGGCGACTTTGTTATTTATACAATAGCGATACAAAGTTGTTCAAAAGTAATATTTTGTACGAGTTTCAGAAGTCCTGGAAAAGTCTTTGAAAAAAAAAGCAGGAAATGACTGGAAAATTTGGATTTTTCAAATTCTGGCTGGGATGTCACCAAACACAAACATTTGATGGTCAAGAAATCACTGTTGCATTAGATTTAAAGACCAGTTGCAATCTAAGTACTATCCATAAAACTTAGTTGTCCTTCAGTTATTTATATGGTAAGTTAGTATATTATACTGTACCTTTCATTTTAAAACGTTTTAAATATCCAACATTTTTAAAAAGGTTTAAAACATTGTTTTTATGGATTGATAGCTGTTTCGGTATATTTGCCAATGTGGCATATTTACTTATACATGTCACCTTGGCAATATATGCCTTTTTTCACAACTAAAATCATTTAGTTTTTGTAGTTGTTCTAAACTGAACAAGCAGAAATGAAATCATATCCTGTGAGATTGCTGAACAAAAGGAAGTCAAACTTTATCTTCAGATTTTCACAGATAACAAAAGTGACTCTTTCCGACCTCTAATTATTATAATTTTTTGTCTGTCAGCTGGAAACAGAATTAATAACTTCAGTAAACCCAAGACTGACAAAAGCATTAATCTTCTTGAAGTCTTGTACTTTTAAAAGAAAGAATATCTTAACAGCCAGAAAATCGAGGGATTTCATGAACGTCCAAGTGTAATAGTCGGGATCAAATCATACAAATCAAATGAGGAGATAATGTCGTAATATATTTCGCTAACTCCGAAAAGACTGCGCTGTCACATTCCTCCCACTGTGTTTCGCTCACGGTTCGAATTAAGACGTTTTAAAATGTCTTGATGCAGAGCCAGTTGCCAAACTGCTTAAGCAGACGCTGTACCTTCGGCGCCACACCCCTGCACTCTTTGGCTGTTGGGCCAGAACCCCTACTGGCAAAGGGGAGGACCTGGCTAATTACTGGGTCCTGTTGTTGCAGTTCTGGCCAGTAATCCGGAGGTTCAGTTAGGGGACTGAGTTGACCCTGTGGGCTGATTAGTAGCTTGAAGATGTTCCATTACAACCTCGGGTTTGACACTAAGACCTTCGACTACTGGGTACCAGGTAGCCTTCTCAACTGGGTCTAAATGCATGGCACAAGACTTGGAAAGTGCACGGATTCCCTCATTCGGACAAGTAACGATATTTGGTATTTCAGGCTGGAATCTGTCCAGGAACAAGTTCAGGTAGTCATCCTTAGTGCAAGATAACTCCTCTGACCTGGGCGAGTCGCGTGTTCTCCTTTACAAACCATCCGCATCTCCACTGGCTTTAACCTTGCGGTAAGTGGTGATGAAGTCAAACGGAGCCATGTAGAGCTGCTAGCCAACGCTGTTCTGTAGGGCTAAGTTTCGCTGATGCTACTAAGTAAGTCAGTGTCCTTTTTGTGTCAGATAACTCGCACTTTAAACGCCAATATTAATGGCTACCCCATAGAGTTTAAGTTAGATACAGGGGATGATGAACCAGTCATCCCAGAATCAGTTTTTAAGAAACTACTTTCCACGGGTAAATAACACTGGGCTGTCGATTTCATCCAGAGACACTGCATCAAGGAAATAACTTTCATCCTCGTTAACTACATTCACTTTGTTGCTGTGAAAGACAATCTCATAATGACCCTTTTTTGAGCACTTTCGACACGTGTAACAACTCGGTGGACATTGTGCATGTGTACCATGTGTGGGACTTCGGCCACATTAACCACAACGGGTTGAATTTTGGTAAACCATGGATTTTTTCTGGAATCGAAAATCCCGGAAAAGCCCTAGATATGTTTATCTAATCCCAGTTCAAACGTCGAACTTCATTTGTGTCAAATCTAATGCAAATCAAGTAGAACAATAAAATTTGGTCATTTGCGTTTACATGACACCGAATCGAGTTTCGTTCCGGATCGAATTGGATTTCATTCTACGATTACTTGGTAGAATCGAAAATGGCAAACCTGCATTGTTTCAGGTCAGCACACTCATTTCTATTTGCCATCTTGGATTTGTACCTCAAGGTGTGCATGCAGCTAGGCAACGCTCCGCTGACCAAACAATCGAAGGCTCCGGGGATGATCTTGTTCGGGAATGAACTTCGAACTCCGTTTACATGATTCCGGAATAGAATCTCACACTGGTATGAAAGTTTCGATCCGGAACAAAAACCCTGTGCGAACTCGATCCAGAATGACTTCACTTTCGTTCCGGAGTCATGTAAACACAGTGCACTCAAATGCAGAGCTTCAAGAGGAGGAATGAAGAAATCGGAGCGAGTTCGTTCCGGATTGAAACACGATCCGGTATCATGTAAACGAACCCTTAGATTCGAAACATGTGAAGCTCGACTAGTCCTAGGCCTTGGAAAATCTCTGGAAACTATATATTTGTTCATATACAATAGTGTAATTTAAAACTTTTTAATTAAAAAGTCTAAAATATATTTATATATTTTTTGCAATAAACTTGACTAACCTTGTGTGCAGTTGTCTTTGATAGCTTGTAGATCCATTCTAAGTGGTTTTCAGCCTTTCTAGTT
>JAOCPT020518290.1:0-11880 GCA_026546935.2 Palythoa grandiflora
ACGCGTAAGAAATCTTTAAACTGCCTTTCAAACTTTAAACTTATAGTTTTAAACAACTCTGCTCTGCGCTTGTAAAACGTGAACGTCATCAATTTGATGTTTTAGTTTGTTGTCTGTTCCAGGGTGCAGCGTTTATTCGAGGGCGGCGTTTATTCGAATAAATATGGTATATATGGGACTTTCAGTAATGTACATAAACAAATTATCATTGTTGTGGGAATTGGTAAGAGCTAACATTTGAAACGTCAGCTTTTACAAATTCCCATGGAGATGTTAATTTGTAAATCTACATTACTTAAAGTATATGTATGGGACTATTTAGATATGTTCATTGCATGATGATGTAAGGTCGATTGCTACTCAGAAATTCACTAGCTACAACGGCAATTCATCAGCCTTGATCAATCAATTTCTATAGGCAGCTAATGAAACAGTGTGTAAGAAACCCTGGAGAACAGTAGTGCTGATACACATTTCACAATGGCTCAGAAGAATATAATTCAATATTTTGCTATTTTGTTTTGTATGGCATTTATGTTTCTTTGCTGTTTTGATCTCTGTGTTGTGTTTTGAAAACAGAAAGTTAGTAATTAATAACTAGTATTCTCTTTGAAGTATGTGTCAGAATTGTTCTGCTGAGAACAATTGTTATGATTCATTTTATTTATTTATTTGTTCATGTGTTTCACTTACTTTCAAAAACCACGTTTTTGTGCACATTGAGAAGCCTGAACGATAACTGAAAAATGTGTTATTCAAATGAGTTAGAGTGAGAGCGAAAGGTGAAGGGAACTCAAGCTCATTACTCTTTGGCAGTTGAGTGACAACTGAAGGTGACGATCACCTTGCACTTGCCCTTTTATAGCTCAGTTTTGCGTTCAAAGGGTTAAGTACAGTACTGAGTAATCCGCCCATTTTGTTGTTGGCTAGCTTGAGATTGTAGTTGTTCTGAGTAATAATATGTATATAAACTATTTTTAAAATACTTGTTTATTTTATTAATGTTAAATGTTTTGCTCATTAAGGACTTGGAACCAGGAATGGGAGGGAGTTGCCATCTAGTGCCAGTGAAAATGTACATGGTGAGGAGGGTCAGAGCAGTGTTGCTAGTGAAAATCTTGGTGCATCAGGCTCTGTGCATGAGTACGAAAATGGGAATGGGAGGGAGGTGCCATCTAGTGCCAGTGAAAATGTACATGTTGAGGAGGGTCAGAGCAGTGTTACTAGTGAAAATGTTGGTGCATCAGGCTCTGTGCATGAGTACGAAAATGGGAATGGGAGGGAGTTGCCATCTAGTGCCAGTGAAAATGTACATGTCGAGGTGGAGGAGGGTCAGAGCAGTGTTGGTGGATCAAGCTGTAGCAAAAGTGTGCATGAGTACGAAAATGATACAGAGGTCGAGGAAGGTCGTAGCTCAGGCTCCATGGCTGCTGGAAGGAGAAGGAAGGGGGACTGCCTGATTGATAGTCTTCACCAAGGGATTGTTTCAGGTATGGTAACATATAAACAAATGCGTAGTATTGGGGATTTTTGTGTCAGTGAGAAAGCAGAAATTAAAGTTACTTTTTAGGCTATTGCTAATGTTTAATGCAGCTGCTGCTAGTCTGTAAACCTAAATTAGTTTTCAAGGAAGGCTTTGCCAAATTTAGTGGTAAATTTTCAGAGTGTTTGTGGTGTAAATTAATGCATTATTACTTCCAATTTAAAACATCTGGGAAATCTGGACTGGGATTTTCAATGGTTACATTAACTTGTGCTTTGAAGGCAGATATCTTACCATTGTGCCAACCACTTGCTGTACAATTTGTATAACAAGTGGCTGGCAACGTGGTAAGATCTCTATCTTCCAACCACAAGGTCCCAAGTTGAAATTGAGGCCCCGCTGAGTGTTGATAATTTTAGTCACCTTCCTTTCCTTTCCTTTCCTTATGGGGTAAGTAAAATGAGTACCAGCTTAGTGTCCCATCCAGTTGGAGTAAATGACTCTCATCTTCTAAACACTACAGAAACCGGAGATAAGTGCCGGCCTGGCCACTTATGCTTATAAAACGATTTAGCATTGCATGGCAAGGAAAGGAGGGAGGCAAGCATTTTGAGCTTTTAGAATACCTTAAAATGTGACTAAAACTGTATATAAATGTAAAAGCAGCTTGAGTTAAAATAATGCAAAAGTAATGGGGAAAATATGAGGCTTGGGAGATCTGTTCTATTACACTCAATTTAACTTGTACATATCTGTTTTGCAGGAAAACGCAAGTGCAGTTCAAGAAAGCATTAATTACTGTAATATATATTATTATAGATTAAAGTTTAAAAATACTGATAACAGTTCTTATCAGAATTTCTTTTTTCAAAGTAGTTGCATTTTTTGATAGTTTTTTGAATTTATAAGAATTAGGTTCTGATTAATACCATCTTACATATAAAGTTTAAAAATACTGATAACATTTCTTATCAGAATTTCTTTTTGCGAAGTAGTTGCATTTTTTTGATAGTTTTTTGAATTTATAAGAATTAGGGTTTGATTAATACCATCTTAGATATAAAGTTTAAAAATAATGATAACATTTCTTATCAGAATTTCTTTTTGCGAAGTAGTTGCATTTTTTTGATATAGTTTTTTGAATTTATAAGAATTAAGTTTTGATTAATACCATCTTAGATATAAAGTTTAAAAATACTGATAACAGTTCTTATCAGAACTTCGTTTTGCAAAGTATTTCCATTTTTTGATAGTTTTTTGAATTTATAAGAATTAGGTTTTCATTAATACCACTTTCAAGATGTTAAATTTTTATTCGACTTTTAAATGCTTTACAAAGAACATTTACCTGCATTATATATATTGATGTATATTTATATGCAGTTTTAATAAATTTGAGTACTTGCATGATGTATTCATTTGTAATGATACAGTTCTTTGTCTGGCTGAACATATCACGCCGTACAGTTTTACTTGTTGCGCTGGTAAACGCGTAAGAAATCTTTAAACTGCCTTTCAAACTTTTAACTTATAGTTTTAAACAACTCTGCTCTGCGATTGCGCATGTTTCAGTTTGTTGTCTGTTCTAAGGTGCGGCGTTTATTCGAGGGCGGCATTTATTAATATTTTGGATCTCAGATGCAGCGTTTATTCGAGGGCGGCGTTTATTCGAATAAATCCGTTAAATGGTTTTTTGGAAAAAAACCCCGCAGAAACGTTTTTGTTCTTCACATATTATAGAAGCTACTTTGAAAATTGTAGTGAAGACGAACAAATTCCCTTTAACTTGGAACTCAAAAAAGGTGATTTTGTCGCTCGTTTTTAGAGAATGCAAAAAAAAATTTAAATTTCATTTTAATTCAAAATTTTTATTATAGCTCTATAAGCTTTAAATATGTGATATATGGATTTAGATATCTACTGTTTAAGACAGATGGACTGTATTGTTTTGATGCAAAACTCCCCTGAAGGTATACGGTAACCTTAACTAATTAGATTATGGCAGATATGGTCATGTGATGGGCTGTTATGTACCATCATACATGTATGCTATATACCCAGTCTCCCATTATTTGTTTACGGGGAAAATCGAGTTTTTTGGTCATTGGGAATATGGGTAGACTTGTTTCATGTGTTCAAGATGGCAGAACATTGGAATCAATGCTAATTCAATTTTGTGTAATTTAAAGCTGGAAAAAATCAATTATGGCAGTTTGGACTCTGCAAGGTATTATAAATAATTGTGGGTAGTTGTTTGTTTTAGAACGTTTGGAACCCAAATCTCAAGATTTTTTTGGGTAAAGCATTGAGACCTCACAATTCGGGTGGTTTGTATGTTGAAACATATCCTTTTTTCAAACTGAACTTCTAAAACAAATTTCTTTTGCACTTAGAAGTTGTGCAAGTAATATCATTTATGAAATGAACTAGAATCAGAAGATTCTGTTGTTCATATTGGGTGTAGCACACAAATAACTGTTGGCAAAAAAAGTCAGTTTTTTCAGAAATTTCAAGTTCAAAGACTTTTTCTCTTTAAGACAGTATTTTCTTAGTTTATTAAATTTTAAGGTCTACATTTATTCTTTGCAACGTACCATGAGAGGCCCTTTTTTTAAGACACATTGTAGGATCTGGATTAGATCTGTTGCCATGGTAACAACCGTGTCAAACAACACAGTGTGCAAGGTGTCAGTAATGTTTTGTACTAGTGGGCAGTTGCAATATAATAGTTGTTTCCAAATAAATTACATTTTGGTCAAACTGACTTCTAAGGAGCCCTACCACTCTAACTGTGTAAAGTCATGTAAACCACAAACAAATTAAAAGTAACCCAATTTATTCAATCATAAGGCATTCTTAAACAAAGTTCGTAAAATGCTAAAATTGAAAAGGTTTTGTGTGCTATCTTCCTTCAATTCATCACACAAGAGGAAAATCCAAATAAATATCCTTTTCATCAACTATATCAAGACAGTGATAAATATACAATGATCCTCTGTTTAAATGCACCATTTGTGTTATAAAATATATTTTACATAAATACATAGTTAACATACAGCTAGGAACTATAAACTTCAAAAACAAACAAATCTCCAAAAGTTAATTATTTTGGCAACACTACTACTTCAATTTAATACCACCAAAGTGGATAACAAAACAGTTGTAGACCTAAAATGAACTCTTTATTACAACAAGAAATTGCTTATGTTGAAAAGAATGTGGGATTTATTCCAAAGCAGGCCCGTAGCCAGCTTGAGACGAACCGAGGCACTTGCCTCGGTAAAAATTTTGAAAAATAAATTTTTTTAGAAAAATTTTTTTTTGCCAGTTTACATAAAGCTGTTTCAAGGGTAATCTAAGCTGAGAATAGCAATTTTTTTACAAGCTCACGAGATATGCAGTGGATTTCAATGACAAAGCCACCTCGTTTTTTGGACCCACAGTTTGGTCGGATTTGTGACGAAAAAGTACTTTGTGTAGCAAAAGAGGCCTTTTCAGCGAACAAAAAGTATGAGCTCCAATAATAACGCAACACTCTCAGATTTCCTAGTGAGAATAAAAACCTGTTGATTGAGGAGAGCCGGAATTGTGGTTGAGCAGTGTGGCTTATTATATCTAAATCTGGCTAAGACTAAGAATTTTAATTGCTGCTACTTAGACTGACGTGATTCCGAGTTGCTTGGGTAAAAATTGTCATGTACATCTGGAATATTTGTACTGATTTTATAAATTTGGTGCATTTTAACCGATTCTAAGGATGAAAATTTCCAAAATTTTCCGGGGGGGACATGCCCACTGACCCCCCTAGAAAACAGCTCGTGCCTTCAGCGCTTGCATGGCCAAATTGATATTCACACTGCCTCAGTTCAATATTTTTCCTGGCTACAGGCCTGCAAAGTGTCTAACTGTTATCGGTAACAAACAACTTTTTACTTTCTAATATAGGTTAACACAGATTTTTAAGAGTCTGGTTACCAAAATTGCTATTTTATGGATAATTATATTAAATTATAACAGTCTGTTATACTTCATATTTTTTCCTTTTAGTTCTTTGCTTTCTTTGATGAAGCATCTACAAAAAGACTCATCAATAATTTCTGACAATCAATGTCACTTTTATGATGCTAATTAAATATACTCAAAATCCTGATATGTTTTATAGGGAAAGAACCATTGAATTTACTTAGGCCAACTAACAAAATATGTGTGGTTTTGGTTACCCAATATTCATGTTTTTCATGCTGACCAAACTGATTTTTTCTCCAAAACATTATCCATAAGTTTCATTTACAATATCTTTTAAATTTTCTGTAAATTAATTCATTAGGAACAATTTTTACAGATCCAGAGATATTTCCAATTTGGCCATATCAAAGAATTCTTATTCAACAATTAAACTATAATTATATTAAGTGATATCATGTTTATCTGACAACTTTTCAACATTGGCTAATGTCACTTTCAATTCATTCTACATGTTCAGAGTCACACTGATTGACACTACAAAGAAAGCTTAATAAGAATGATACCCAGCATTCTCCAATGAATATCTACAAACTATGAACTGTGTTGATTCACTCAGAAAATCAAACCAAGCTTTAATCAGATTCTTTTTCTGTGACATATGGTCCTTTCAAGTTTTGTTTTGTAATTCAGCCAAGCAGAAAATGCATTCAAAAATTTATTCAGCACACCTACATACATAAACTTCGTTTTGCTTCTCAAACAATGACGTGAAAATGATGTTAGCCAACAATGAAAGGTCATCTGAGTTAAACATGATGTCTCTTAATTTTACAGTTAAATTCTTAGCAAAAGAACATTATTGTAAATCCAAAGCATGAACACCAAAATTCCTATGCAGCACTTCAGTACGTTTCCTTTCCATGAAGCTTAGTTTGCCACTTACTTGGGAAACACTTTTTTGGTTAATACCCTGTATGGTCGATTGAGAACAGCTGTTGTTGTTGATAACCTGATTATAGACTTTGCAGATGTTTGCAACACTTGGTGAAACAAATGTACAGGTAGAGCAGATGAATGATTCTGTCATGTACAGGATGCAAGTCTCAAGTTGCGTCCAACCACCCTGAACACTGGCACCATTATTTTTTAAGTAGCTTGAACTTCTATGTCTCTTCATTGATGGAGGGCTGGAAAGGACTTGTTTTCGCTTCTGCTTTTTCTCCACACTAGTGCACTGAGGTTTTTGCCCAAATTTATTGTGACAGTTGTGGCATTTGCAATCAGTGCATGCAACACCATGAGAAAAGCAAGGACATCTAGTTTTTTTTTTCCCATACACATCAGAACAAGAAATAAAAGATGCATCCAGCCTTTTTCGTTCCTCTCCACATCGGCAAGAGATACTTTGGTTTTGGGAAGTTTCTTGACCAATGTTGCAACAGTGACGGCATTTACAAAGTGAGGAACATAGCTTCTTTTGCCTAACACATGGACACTTTGATGAGAGTCCTTTTCTACAAGAAAATTTACCTCTTGTTGTAATCTTACTTCCACAAGAACATCCATTTTTTAAATGAACAACAGGTTGTCCCTTTGTGCCATCTGAAACTATAAAAACAGAGCATATGAATATAAAATTTTCCTTTTTATAAACATATTTATTCAATGATACTGTAATAAAATTGTTTTGAAAAAGTGATGTTCTGATATCAATCTTCAGGATGTGAGGTATGCAGGGTTCGTACACTTTTATTCAAAGAAAATTCCAGGACGTTCAAGGACCAAATTAACAACAATTCAAGGACCTTAAAAAATTAAAAAAGAACTTTGGGTTGCTGGGCCCAGTTTCTCATTAATAAAAGAACACATATGGACAGAAAAGAGCAAGAAACAAAAACAATCTTGCACATTAATTTGTGTCCGAATTTGTGGCCCCACTTTGAAAACGTACAAATTTTTAAGAATTAATTACTTTATATGAAAACTAACTTCCTAATAAGCTCATTTTCCAGGACTTTCCAGGCCTGGATTTTGAATTTCTATTTCGTCAGGACTGTCCAGGTTTTCAAGGACCCATACGAACCCTAGGCCTGGGTATGCTTTAAATCAATTTAAGCACATCTAGATCTCATTTAAAAATATAGTAAATGAATTATAAAAAACTGTTAATCCCTATTTAAAAACCTTGTTGATAAACATGCAATTAAACGTGAGGGGATAGGGAAGCTGGGCCGAAAGAAAATTTGCATTGTCCAGCAAACACAGCACAACAAAAAGAAATTTAAGTGACAAAAGAGCATTCAATATTATGCTGAAGAAATTTTCTAATAATCTTTCAGCAAAATGAAAGTAGGAAAGTAGCATTTTTTCCTATCAATGTTTTTATTATAATTAAAAATAAATACCTTAACTTCAGTTTCATCTCACCAGTTAAAATTTAAGTATCAAAGATAATCAAATGAGCATGTTAACAACACCTGCACTCTTTGAGTTGACAGAATCATAATGCCCAGCGCCATAATAGTGATATGCAATATGGATGCACTTGTTGGTAGCGGCCTTGTCGGGAAGGAAAGGTGCCACTGGAAGGGTCTCACTTGAGGTCACTACAATAATGGGGATCTGCAAAATGGTTGCACATACTTTAATGACAAGGTCCCCAAGTTCTCTATCGAAGACACCTTGTGCTCTAAATTCTTCTGCTTTTTCTTGCAGTGACTGCCTTTCGTCATTAACAAGAAATCCTATAAAACAATCACTGTCTTTAAGAATAGTATTGACAAAAAGCTGTCGTAAGGTGGCTGTGTCTTCTTCCTCCGATTTACGGAGTCCAATTTTTTTTAGATGTAAACATAATTCTTTATCTTCTATTGTGTAGGTATTGTTTATACTTTTAATGATGCTTCTAAAAGCACAGTCACCATCTTTAGGAACTGGATCAAGAGCTAAATTAAAACCAGCAAGGTTACGTGATAGACGGCTTTCATGTTCAGCAATGGCTGGATTTTCATCCATGTTAATATCAAAAGCACTGTCGAATGTTAGTGAACGGGCAGTATCTGACAAAAACAGAATGTCAGTTGGTTCAAAAGATTTATTATCGGCATTGGCTGACAAAGAAGTGATAACCTGGTCAAGCGAAGTAGCTGCTGACAAAATGCTTTCACAAACTGAAGAAGAGCACACATCAGTGATCTCTACTTCATTATCCATGTCTTCTAGGTCTATAGTTCCATTTTCGTCTTGATTATTATGTTTATTTGACTCTTCAGGTGCACCACTTTCAGCCTTTTGCCTCTGAAATGGCAACCAATTTGAGCAATCAATAGTGCACTCATCAGAATTGAAGACCTTCACATCAATTGGAGGAACACACTGGGTTCTTGAATTGCATTTATGTTTTAAACTGGCTGAGACTTTCGAACTGTAATGGTAAAACAAACACATCAACAAAGCAACAGCAAGTTGAACACTGATCCTTGTTGCCCCTGAAATCACTGACCGATTCAAAAGTCTGTGCAACTGTTCATTCTTTTCAGTTCCACATCCGGGTGGAATATCTGATAAACATCCCTTTCTGATGTGCTGTTTCAAATTCTGCATTTGAAGATCAGTGTCATGAGTGGCACAAGAAGATGGTACATTTTCCCATTTGGCCAGAAAGTTATTAAGCTGGATTTCTAACTGTTGGGCTGAAGGGGTTGATTTCTTTCGCTGATCCCCAAAATCACCATCTTCCCTGAAAACCAAACCAAACTCCTTGGAATATTGGCATTTATGAATTGACTTGCTGTCAAGTGTTCTAACGATTCTCTGACAAGCGTGAAACAAGTCTAGTTTGACTTCAATGTTCGTGAACACTTCTTCATATTTCTGTCGGTTTTTGCAACAGTCATCGATACATATCAAATCAATGTGTTTGTTTTCTCTTTTCATGCGGTCATTTAAGTTAACAAGCAACTCACTAACTTCAGAAAATGCTGTGGTTCTTGTTAATCTCCAATCGAGGACCTCTCCAACCTCATTTAACACAATGAAAAGATTCTTAAACTGGGTGAAAAATTTGTCCTGTTTGCCTTCACTGACACTGCCAATGTTCTTGCTAGTTTTGAAAGTATGGTCACAGGACAGTAACACACCGCTTTTAGATAACATATTGTGAATGTAACAATGTTTCCGAGTGTCGAAAAAATTTAAAAACAACCTCATTATTTGATCATTTCCGAGAAATGAAAATAGATCATTATTATAAAAGTCATCAAAATCATATATTGGACCAGAACTATAACCTTCCTTTTGTGCTTGATTATAAATGACACCAAGTCTTGCATGTTCCTCTTGATTCAATCCAGCAATGTTTTCACTTATTTTGAGAAAGTTTAACCCATCATATACCGCATTAACTATAAACATCAGAATTTTTTTGGTACAGGCACTTCGCTTAAACAGAAGAACTGGGAACTTGGCTTGAATGACTTGAGGAAGAAGTTGCATCAAATCTGGAGAACTGGCTGTAATTCGGTGTACTTTTCTACCATGTGTACAAACATAAACTCGTTGAACTAATAAAACATTTCCAAAGAGATCATATATAAGCCGTGGTTTCTTCCACTGCTTATTTCCATTTGCTGAGGTAAATGCAGTCCATTCCCAAGGACGTATAGGTGTACCATGGAGAGGGCATCGTAGCTGACATTCGAACTGTTCCTGGGGACTCCAAATACAAATTTTAGGCATCAGAAATTCACTTTGACATTTTGCATCAAGAGGTTCTGGGTAGCTAATTATTCTTGAAAATTTTTTTGGTTCCTTGTCAAAAGCATCAAGAATGCTTCTTATGTATTCGTCAATTTTGCAACTGTTCTTTAAGTTGTAACCATGACATGCCAGTGTTCCTAGAAAGATTGTCATGACAACTATGCTTGTGGCAAAGCTCATATTGTATCATCAGCTATCTGTAAGGAAATAAACAATATACAACACTAATTTTTCTAATTATAGTTCACATAAAGTTATTAATAAATAGAAATATATGACAGTAAAAAGAAAAGATGTTAGCCTATAGCTAGGGCTTCTGAAGAGAAATTTATTATTAAAAGGAAGCTTTGGCATAAAACTGGATGCTATTTTTCTCTGCAACTACAAATATTTTTGGGGAAAAAAAGAGCAGAGTGACGCAGTGCTGCCCTGCGGGGAGAACCCTGTGTTTATATGTGAAAACAGCACGAAAACTCGCCCCATGTAGCCAGGTAACTCGGTCTAAATGACCGGGCGACTTGGCTCGGTGGGGTACCTCCTCTCATGTAAACAGAATCAAAATAAAAACCGAAACTGTATGACGAGCCAAGTTACCCCACCAAGCCGGGTTACCCCACACCCCTGTGATACCTCACCTCCATGTAAACAGGCCCTAACTACGACCACTAAATAGATTTGTTGCAAGATGTTTGAAACTACAAGATATAGAAAGAAATACTCAACAAAGATGGGGCTGTTGTTACGTTGTTTGGATTGGTGTGAGCCATGTTGAGGATAGATTTTCTCAAATTCGAAAGATGCTATTACACATTGAAACTTTTAGCTGAAGCTCGTGTGCAACAACAACGCGAAATAAGTTTCACCAGGTGTTGCACCGTGTAAAGCCCGGAGCACAATTGAGCTATCAGCTGAGCTTATGGTCTTTCATCATTCAATTTCCTAAAACAATTTTTTATGACAATTATTTTTTACAACAGTATATTGATAATATATATTTGATAATTGATAATATATATAATTGATAATATATATTTACTGAATGCATAATCATTTTGAAAACTTCTTTCTCGAGTTTCCAGTTCTTTTTTTTATCCCTTCGATGTTTTTCTGTCTCAACTCTAATCTCTCCCATTCTTTGAGTAACTTACATGTTTTCATAATGATTACAAGTCCGAGAAAAGAAAACATCGTTCGATCGGAAATCCAGGTTTTGGATTAAAATCGAGTTTGATCTTCATGGTCAGCTTGAACAATATTTCAACTTTACCATAAGTCATAATCATCATAACATATATTTAGATTTAGAACTACTTTATTTCTAATGCCAAAATTAAAATACCGTAGTTAAAAAAATTGTCTAAAAATTGACTTAAAAAATTGTTTTAAAAATTGTTTTGAAAAATTGTTTAAAAAAATTGTCGATATTGCTCATACTACGCATGCGTATGTGAATCATTTGCTAAGGGGTGGACCATTTGATCGTTATTTCTATACTGGTCACAAACATCAAACCAATGGGTTGGGCAACTATAGCTTCGTATACTTGGTGTAAGCTCAACACAAAAGCCGTTGATACCACAGACCACCACACTTCTTGCTTCTTGCCAGTCCCAGTTGAAGTACAGTTGAACTCAAAGTAGAACAAATTTGAAATCAAAGTTAACTCTAAGTGA
>JAOCPT020518327.1:0-11874 GCA_026546935.2 Palythoa grandiflora
TCACAGATTATAAACAGCCCAGGCCCCACACGGTCAGTCAGAAATAGTGTTGCTGCTTCGCAAAGGCTTCGCAGCAAAAACCGTCAATCACTCTGCTTCTGGCACGTTAGCCAAAATAAAGGAAAAGAACACATGTTACTTTGAAATATTTTGGAAAATGAACAAGGGTTCTTTTGTTCTTTACGGTTTTTTTTTTGTACAATCCTATCTAAATTGCATCGATTCTCCATGACTTTACATGACCCGAATCGAAATTCCAGGCCTGGAAAAGGAAATTCTAAAGTTCCATAACTTTCCAGGTTTTCCATGATCCGTAAGAGCACTGATCTATTGTCTATACTCACCTTGTCTGCTGAGTTGGCCTCCGCTCCAGCTTCGAGAAGTTCCTCAACTACGTGAGTATGACCCCGCCCCGATGCCCATATAAGGGCCGTCATGCCATGCTAAAAGTAAAGAATATTATAAAGTTATATATATTTACAGTTTTTACCGTCGTTTTTGCGATCATAACCACAAAGACAATAGAGAGATAAAAAGGCACACTCCTTTTCCTTCGTTGTTCAAACAAAGTAAATATCGAGTAAATTCTGTTGTTTTCACAAGTTTTAGGTTCTAGTTTTCAAAAACAATTGAAAGAGTATAAAATATTAAAGAGCCTTGGAGGAAATTGGTGAAGCAATGTGCCTTCTCAAGATAGATTTAGCCCTTAGAAAATGGTGGTTATTTTTTCGTTATTTATTTAGGCAAATTTAGCTGAAGAGCTACAACATTGTTCCCTCATTAAGGGCAATAGAGGGACGGTACAATGTGAAAGTTGAGCTTCCTGGTCCTGAATATGTGCAACCGCCACCTGGTTAGCCTAGCTGGTAAGGTACTGCCTGTTTAGCCTAGCTGGTAAGGTACTTCCTGGTTATCCTAGCTTGTAAGGTACTTCCTGTTTAGCCTAGCTGGTAAGGTACTGCCTGGTTAGCCTAGCTGTTAAAGTGCTGCCTGTTTAGCCTAGCTGGTAAAGTACTTCCTGGTTATCCTAGCTGGCATTGAGGGCATTCCTTAATGTTTCAAATATAAGCGAGCTGCGTGTAACGGACAATCGTAAGACCCTCAACTGTTCACCCTATATACTCATGCAACGCGCTTATAGAATCAGCTATATAAATAAATCGTTATTATTATTATTATTATTATTATTATTATTACTACTACTATTATCATCATTATTATTGTTATTATTATTATTATTATTATTATTATTATTATTATTATTATTATTATTATTATTATTATTATTATTATAGGTAAGATCATGAATACATCGCTTCCATAAGGTTTGACAACTTGGTGCTAATTTTCTTTAACCTCATCAAAACTAAGATTTCTGATTCCGAAAGCAGCCGCTTCCTTTAACGTACTCGTGGATGTTAACAATAGAAAACATAAGTGTACTGTGGGAACTTTTCAATATCTTTAAACTTCACCCGTGAAGATAAGAAACTTTCGCTATTTATAATAGAAAACAGAAATCTGATGCGATGGCAGGACAGCGAACACTTGACGATGACTGGTTAATAAGCACTGACCATCACCATGCACGAACATGGTTGGCAAAATTAGACAGCTCACCTCTCGTGCTTTCGACGTTCGCTTTATTCTTTTTATTTTTTCTTCTAAAAAAAGATTGTGAGCGACATTGCAGTAAGTCTTGTAACAGTAGTTATAATCAAACCATTGAAAAAAAATTGTCCATTTAATCAACATATACGAAAGGAACAATTAAAAGAAACAAGGGATTTACTCTACACGTCAGAGAGTGAGTTAATCATTGTATTGTTAATTTTTAAAATCTTTAAAGTAACGTTGCCTTGCTGTAATATGGCTTCTCTTTTCTCTTCTTCGCTTACAATAATTACATGAATCAGTAACACTGGATTTCAGTAAAGCAACTCTTTGCATTGTCGTATTATCCAGTGGTAGCAATTTCGCAGTTTCAATAAACATGTGGCTAATTTGATACACTGTATCACGAGTGCTGATACCTTCACTCTTAAATGTTCGCTCGTTGTTTTTAATCTCAGTCTTTTGAAACCTCGCAAACAACCCGTTTCAAAGTTGCTCAACTTCTTATAGAAACCCCGTTTTGTGGTGGTTTCTAAAGATTTTATTGAAAATTTTCTACGCATTTCTGGTGTCCCAGAAAACAACAATGACAACAAAATATGGAATAGAGATATTTAATGGTAAGAATGTGTTAAAAAAGAAAAAAAATACATCTGAAAATTTTCGTTCTTCTCCGTAAAACAATTCCCAAAACAATAACGAAAAGTTACAGCATTTTACAGCGTTAATATCCCTGCAACAGATGAAAATAAATTTTGTATTTGTAAACGATAAGCCATGTTTTCACCTAATTGGCTGTATTTATACAAGAGACGGCTAAGACGTCCTAAACTTTTAGTATAAAGTCGAGAAAAAATGCAGACGGCTTAGACGTCTGACAGCTAAGACGTCTAAAATTATAGACATAAAAACGATGCCCTTTTCGTCGACCTTATTTTGCCAGACGGCTTAGCCGTCAAGTATAAAGACGAGACGCCCAGAAAAAGACGGCCTTGCTAACATGAAACCGAAGCTCGATGCACAAATGCGAGTGTGGACTAGTCACGAGTCAATATGGCGGCCTGCAAGCAGACCCCACTCGTGATATCTCGCCAAAGGCCGTCAATAAGGCCATCTCCTCTTTGCACTAGACGCCCTTAAAAATTATACGTAAAGGTCACCTAAACGTCTTTAGTTACGGCCATTTATACTAGAGGACATCAAAAACGTCAAGAAGATCTTAACAAGCGTCAGTAAGGACGCCTAGGGTAAATTCGTGGTCATCGAGCGACGTCCTAAACTCCAAAACCTGGCCGTAAATTGCTGACGCAAAAAGAGGACTGCAAGAGTCAGAGTTTCCTTGCAGCCTGCATGTCACTCGTACTCAACTTTCACGCGTGTTAAAGGTCGTCGTCATCCGATTTAGGTCGTGTCGTTTTTATGCTAAGGGATTTAATGGACACCCTTAACGAAAGACGGCAAAGACGTGTGGACGGGGGTTCAAAGTCGTCCGCCTTATTTCTCGTTTTTGTATAAGACGTAAAAGTCGTCTGAGAAGACATCGACGTCTCTAATTTAAATTCTGTCATTTGCTTGTGAATAGAAAATTTCACCTACATCTGAAGCCGAGCCTAGATTGTTCTTACTTTGTTCTTAAGTTTTTGGCAAATATTATTCTTATAAAAAAGTGCGTGTAGCTAGCGGTTCTGATGTTGCGTGCGATGGGTAACTGTTATGAAACCTACAACAAACGGAAAAAGCTCACTCAGTAACAGCAAAAGCATCAAAATGAATATGTTAATTTTCTTTTCTTCAAAACCATAATTAATGGTCGAGTTGTTTCAGAATGTACATCTTATGTATATGGCTTGGAATAACTATTCTTTTCGAAAACGGAAATGCAAAAATTCTGGATTATTCTAAAACGTATTTATAGTCTCGAATAGTGCCAATAACACTTGATGCGATTTGAAACTGAGTATTATAACATAGAAAAAAAGGGCTGGGCTAACAGCAAGTTCGTGATCTCATTGTCACATTAATTCGTATAGCCGCAGGGAGACCAGTCCAGTTTCGGCAGCCAGAAGCAGTAACACGCATGGGTTGGAGCCATTTCACATGACATTTTCTAATGGCAATTTTTGGGCGTTTCAATCATTTGTGGACTCAAAATGATGTTGTTTATTCACATTGTGTCTTATAAAATTATTGTGTCTCCACTGTGGCTGAAAGGCCGGAGTAAAAATTCCCGTTAGAAAAGTGGTTTATATAGACTGTATTAACACGCCGGAAATCTTATTCCCAATGACAGTTTAACCAGTCGCTTCCAAAACAGGAAATGTTAAAGTAATTTCCATCGCGAAACGAAGCCGAAAATTTCAAATATCTTCGACATAAAAAGTAAGTCCGTAAGTCCGAAATAAGGGCAGACGGAAATCCTATTTTCAATCACATAAATTACAACAAGATATTTCAATATTTCCAATATATACAAACTGTGTTCCACAGCGCCGCAACCTTCGTGTTCTCAAAAGTATACCACAAACATCTGCTAACTGACGAAGCTTTAAAAAGCATTTTCCATCCAACCAATGAAAGTTTAAGCTAGAGAGGCATGATAACCCAGTCAGCATGTCAAGCAAATCGGTTAATAATCTTGATATCATGTGATATCAGAACCAAACACAAACCGGGATACTTTTATAGTTAAAGAGTCTCAATACAATTTGGTTTTGGTTAAAAGCAGGCTTCGGAAGTTTTCTGTGGTCAAGAAATGTTACAGATAATTTTATCAAGTCAAAACAAGTCAAACCGGTTTAAAAAAAAAACATTCCAGTTCCCAGATAAAAAAAAACATAGAAACAAAAACAATATCCCAATTCACTCACTACTTTTCCTCTTACAAACTTTTTACTACCTCGAAATGCTATTGATTTAAATTTTACAGGCTTCGAAAGTTTTCTGTGGTCAGGAAATTTTGCATTCAGATAATTTTATTAAGTCAAAACAACGTATCTGTTAAACCAGTTTAAAATAAAAACACGTTTCCTTGAAAAAAAAACGAAACATAGAAACAAAAATAATACCCAATTCACTCACTACTTTTCAATACCTCAAAATGCTATTTATCTGGCTCGACTCGAACCACAGTAAAACTAAAAGGACCTAAATCGAGTGTGTTGGGCGACTACACTTTATCTTGTAATTATTATTTTTCTGACTATGTGTTGTTTATAGAGTGTTTTCAAAACTTCTTCGCATATTCTAACCCGCCTGATTTATGACTTTACTTATAAAACAAGACACGCCTTCATGCAAAATTTTCGGAAATGTTTTCGAGATTTGAAAAGTTTATAGTAATTTATCACAAAGATTATTTATTCAAAATTACCGCCGAGTCTTTTCTGCCACCGGCTTTTATTTGGTACTAAAACCTCCTGGAATTCTTCATTCAACTTTACAAATCTAAGTAATAAAACCATTTTACTTTAATTCCAGGTCATTTGATACAATCTGCCGGTTATCATCTTGTATAATAAAGTTACGTGAGCTACAGCGCGACAAAATCTCGCCAACTCTGAGATATAGCTGTGTCAGTTTTTATGGTTTGTGGTTTTTTGTCCTTTCACACACC
Organism: Palythoa grandiflora; assembly: GCA_026546935.2. Classification (NCBI taxonomy): domain Eukaryota; kingdom Metazoa; phylum Cnidaria; class Anthozoa; order Zoantharia; family Sphenopidae; genus Palythoa; species Palythoa grandiflora. The sequence continues at coordinate 5,228 of JAOCPT020518327.1, forward strand.
CGTTGACTCCCTCCTAAAACTATAATACTTGAATCTTTATTCTCCTGACAACTTATATCAAAATTTAAACTACAATAGTTTTGTGTAAATTCATCAAAAAGTAGCTTGATTTCCAGGCGAATCGTTAAAGTTAAAGAACCGGCAAACTCAATCCTAATAAAATCGATTTTTCTGATAGTAATAGAACCAGGAAGAAGCATATAGTTATGCACATACGCTATCAAGAAAACTCTTTCAGCAAAGCTTGGCATACACCTGAGTTTGTTTTTCCTCTGCATTAAAAATATAACATAAGCAGGGGTCTATGATAGTCAAAGAAAAATATTGAAACTATTTCGGGGGACGCTGAAGATGAAGCACAGTATGGATTTATCTATCCATTAAGACAACCCACAGCTACATAAATTAAAACTTCGCGAATGAATGGGCTGCATTCAAGATTGAACCAAACTGAAGCATATTAAACCCTAATAAATGGGCTCTCAATATGACTAAACCTCAACGAATGCTCTATCGATAAAAGGAAATTTTTGTCGAATTCAGGATGAAAAACTCAAAGCAATTCTATTCTTTCCAAAAATATACACATAAATCTTTCATCTCATTGGATTATATTTTTAAATCTTCGCCCTCGGATTTCTTTCAACTTGACCGAAAATTTCTTCGCATGCAAAAAATACTGCAGTCAGCTCTGCAACTTCGTTCAATACAGCAAATCAGATTTCTTGATGAGAAGAAATATCAAAATTGAATATATGATAAAACTACATTTTGTGCATCGAAACGTGAAAAAATATATTATCAACTGCGAGTTGTGTGTATTCATTACAAAGCTTATCATCAGAACAGTTGTAGCAAACCTCCAAATCAACTGTATAAACTTACCATTAAATCTTTCCATCATGAACTACAGAGCCATTTAAGTGCAAATTCAAGACATTTCAAGTAGTTTCAATAATCTACGCAGCGAAGGAGTGTTTTCGAGCTCAAACACACCGTAGATCCATACACACACCTGCCATATGAATTGTAATGACTTTTAAATGTATGCAGACATGGCACCACTTAAATTTTAAACGCACACCACATCATTGTGACACAAGAAAAAATATCTTCAATGCAGGCTGTGATAATGGCCCAAGCGCTTGGGTGTTCAGGGCGAATTAGTTTGTCACCTAAGGCTAAGACAATAATCAAATCTCGTCCACTCATCGTGTTAGTTTGTAACTTAAAATTGCGTAAAATTAATCTATTGTCAAACCACCTTAACCATAGGTTGGCACAATAATTGAAAACTATCCAACTTCAACGCAAAAATCTGTCAAAACCACCTGCTCTGTTCCGTCATACATACACAGTATGATATTATACTACACGAGGCCCACAATTCCACTCGCAAATATAGTAAACATGCCAACAACCGATCTGCACAGATTTTTCAAACACAATTTTTTGGATGAAGATCGTAAATCTCTGGGCAACATCCGTCAAGGTTACCGTAAGGCAACTCTGTCGTTCGTTTTTAGAAAACGTAAAAAGTCTAAAAATTCATTTTAATTCAAAATTTTTAGTATAGTTCGAAAGCCAACTTTGTTTTAAACTAAACACGTAACTATTGTATCTTATATGCTTTGCGGTAAAACTGATTCATTAGTATCTCTGAGTAAAATTATATTTATTCATTAGTATAATGTATTTAACAGATTCAAAATACTAGATTTACCATATAGCGATAACAAGCCGACTCAACGGCACTGTAAAATCTTTGTTATTCGTAACTTTTAACAAAAATGTAAATTTTGTAAAAGTATCCGAACGATAAAACAGATTACAAAAAATGTTTTAAGCTTCCTTACAATTATCTAAAAAAAGTAGCTGGCAGAAACTATTTATGTAGCAGGTTAATTTATTATTATTAATAACAACAACGACAACAATAATGATAATAATAATAATAATAATTTGAAGGAACGAGAACGAATCCCCTTGGGACATTTGGTGGTAGGTTACGACCCGCTCCTTAGGGAAGTAAAACGGCACAAGATCTGCTTGCGAAACGTTATTAAAAATAATAGTAATAATAATAATGCAAAAAAATAAAACTGTTGTAACCAGGCATTACGGATTAAAAGCATATGTAGATAAAAATCTTACAATAATAACCAGAGATATTTATTGTAGCATTTTTATCTACATATAATTTTAATAGTAATAATAATAATAATATCAATATTAATATTGATGATATTAACAATATCAATATTAATAACGACAGCGTTTACTCGGGCTTCGACTGACATCAATAATGACTGTGTTTTCAAGGGGTGATGCTGTTGAAAGTCCCATGTACCAATAACTTTTGTTCAATCATTTGTGCTTCTTTAAAACGATGTTCTTAAAGAAAGTCTTTTGAAACACTGCCGTCAAGTGCGGTCTGTTCATTTCGTAGATGAATCTGATAAACATTTTTTTTTACCAGAAAGGGTACGACTTCAAACTGAAGAATGCATGCAAATGCCAAATAAACGTTTATTTAGTTTTACCAGTGAAATAGTTTACTATTTAGTTCAAGAAATATTCGCTTACAATTAGTGAACGATTGCAGCATGAATTCAAATCAATCTAACCATAAATTAACTTGAACCGGTTGCTTGTTAAAAACTTTAGTTTGCAAACACATTGTGGAGAAAGCAACAGACTCAAAAATACCGAGAATCACGGCAAACATATCATTGATCCGCTCATGATGTTTCTATATGTTATTCGGTAGGCAAAACACTTTTGAATTTTAACACATGCAAAAGAATATGAAGAGAGCAATCTCTTTGAACAAAAAAATGAATTGACATTTTCTGAGGTAATTGCAAAAATTCAATTGGAAACTACTTACCCGCTTCTGCGCTGGATAAAAAACGGTAAATCCTTAAATTTTCCATGAAACCAATCGAATATTTTTCGCTCGCTTTCAATTCTCTAAAGCTATAGATTTTCGTCTTAAAGTTTTAAACATATCCAGTTTTAAAAGTTTGTTTAAGAGCACTTTGCAAATCATCATTTGTTCTTATAACCACAAAATGCCTGGAAAAATTTCGCAGATTTCCTCGTTTTGTGGACCAAACGTGACGACGAACAGTCTGCACTTTTAAAATCGGGCTTTCCACAGGAAGCCCGAGTAATAACAATAACAATAATGATAATAATAATAATAATAATAATAACAACAACAACAACGTTTACTATCGCTTATTCATCACTGTTCGAAGCGCTTTACAAGTGAACACAGGGGTCACCAGTTGAGGGTCTTAGATAGTCCGCTACAGCGGCTCACATATTACAAAAACATATTTGAAACATTAAGAAATGCCCTCAACAGACAGACCACAACACCGAGATCACCAACCTTCTCTTTTTGATAAGTGCGCAGATTCTTTAAGTCGACCGAGAGAGTGACCAGAGACTGGACTTCTGTTTTTAAAACGTCCTTATCCGAGAAGACCCAACCATCTACAGATGTTAGAGCAAATGCAGCACCTTCTGGGTTGTTTTCAGACCTTAAATGAAAGTCCGGGTGGGACTCAATCCCAGCCTCCCGCACGGCAGACTGGCACCTTACTAACGAGGTTAACCAGACTGGCATCTTACGAACGAGGCTAACCAGACTGGCACCTTACTAACGAGGTTAACCAGACTGGCACCTTACTAACGAGGTTAACCAGACTGGCACCTAACTAACGAGCCTAACCAGACTGGCACCTTACTAACGAGGCTAACCTGGCAACGGTCATTAGAGACAAATATAAAAATAACCTTGAAACATCATAAACCTTTTCCAGTCTCTTCGCGTTCTCATATTCTATCATTTGACAACGAAAACACGAACGAATCAACCATATATGGAAACCGAAAAAAAAGCCCAAACAGGATTCGCTAATGCTCAGGCAGTGATACTAACCCCAAGGTCACAAATTTCAGCTACGGCTTGAGCTGATGTGTTCCACAACCTGGGCCAAATCAGTTGAGACTTTTTGTATTTTTAATATTGAATTTTTCCTTGTACAACAATCCTTCCCCCCCCCCTCCCCTTCTCCCTTCAAAAAATTGATTTTAACTCCAACAAACATGGTCACAGTAATGGACAAACACTGAAACGGGGAGAGGAGTTGGGAATAGATGTTAAGATAAAAACCTTCGAAAGCCGAAAACGTTTTATTAGTATTTTTAATTACTTAAAAGTTTAAAGGTAACTTGGCTGGTGTTGTAGTTCGCTAAGCTGTATGAAAGGAGTATAGTACCATCTTCTTCTGGGCTGGGTTGTTTAAAGGCTGGTTCACTTTAAATTCAAGCATCAATTTCGTCGCTAAGGAAAGGTTAACAGTTTTTGTAAGATATGTTCAGATTTTTCAAGGAAAAAATGTTAATCCAAAAATTACAGCCCAAACCATTAAAAATGGATTAAAAATGTTACCCTGGCTAGTGATAACCGGCTTTTGAACAACTAGAGATTTGGGGACATCGTGTTGACCACTTAATTGCGGAAAAGGATTCAGCTTTCTTGATCTATTCACGTGCATAATGACGCACTGCCATATTACACTGGCTACTGTTATACTGAGTTACAATTGCAACACCATAATTCTCCCCACCTGTCCTTTTTCATTCGGGTTGGCTCCGTACGCCAACAGCTCTGCGGCCACGTGTCCATGTCCTTTGTACGAACACCAAATCAAGGGGGACCAACCTCCCTAAAGAAAAAAGGGCAGCAAAAGTTATGGCATTGCACACACACAGTAAAATGCTATAACAATGTTGATGATGATGGTGGTGATGATGATGGTGGTGATGATGATGGTGGTGGTGATGATAATGGTGGTGGTGATGAGGATGATTATGGTGGTGATGGTGGTGGTGGTGATGACGACGGTGATGATGATGATTATGATGGTGGTGGTGATGATGATGATGATGGTGGTGGTGATGATGATGGTTGTGGTGATGATGATAGTGATGAAGATGGTGGTGGCGGTGATGATGACAACGATGATGATGATGATGATGATGATGACAACGATGATGATGATGACAACGATGATGATGATGACAATGATGATGATGATGACGATGATGATGGTGGTGATGGCGACAGTGATGGTGGTGGTGGTAATGATAATGATGACGATGATGATGATGCCAATAATGATGGTGGTGGTAGCAATGGTGATGGTGTTGATGGTGACGATGATGCTGCTGGCTGATAAAGCCAGGCTTTGCTATCTCCTAAACCGTCACTATTCTTGTCTGATCATTGTTTTGTCGAATGTGACCTGGCGATTCCAACGTCTGCATCGACAATGAAAGACGTGTGCTATCGTAAATGGAAGGATCTTGATTTAGAAGCCTTCAAAGAATACATTGCTCATTCCAAATTGTCGCAAATATCACCTGATGCACTCCCGGCACAGTACAATCATATTCTCCGTGCAGGCTTGGATGAGTATGTGCCACTCCAGCGAAAGTGTATTAAAATCCGTCCTAAAGTCCCTTGGTTTAGTGACGAACTCAAATTGATGAAGACTAAACGGCGCAAGCTTGAGAAAAAATGAGAAACAGCAACCTTGTAAGCATTGCATAACCTGGCGCCGTCTTATCTGATCGAGCTCCTACAAACAAAGTCTGCTACACGCTACTACTTACGTTCTAACCAACAAGTGCTACTTCAAGTTCCTCAAACCAAACGTAAAACCTTTGAGGACCGGTCATTTGCTGTGGCCGGCCCCAGGGAATGGAACTCCCTACCAGCCGAGATCAAATCGTGCTCGTCAACAGTCACTTTCAAGGCTAAACTTAAAACTCACTATTTTAAACTAGCTTTTTAATCCTTTCTTTTAGACAATATATATGCTATCGTTTTTAGACTAGTCCATTTTAGTACATTTTCCATGTTAAGCGCTTTAGAATATTTTTAAATAATGCAAGCGCTATAGAAATATTTATTTATTATTATTATTTACCTTTTTTCCATTTAACAAACACTTACTCAATGATAAGGGCGTTGAGGCTGAAATCCATTTCATGACTATGGTTAACTAAGGCACATTGAACATTTTTTAAATATATTTTAAATATATTTTATTTTTTATATTTTTCAAAATTTTGTTTTAGGATTTTTTCAAAAAAAAATTTGAGGGCCTTCAGCGTGCGTGTTCAACATGTGAACATATGTTGTGAGTTATATTTTTTCAATCATTTTGTGGTGGTTTTTAAACATTTTAGTGGCGTACATGTTTTTAATGTGATATATATACACATCGCGTCAGAATAAAATGTTGAGAAAACATTTTGTAAGTAGTATATCAAAAACGAGCACGAGTGTTTCATCACCCGTTCCAAACACTAAGAAAATAACGAAGTCCCGAGGGGTGAAGTTAAATGTGAAATGTTCACGAAGTGCAAGTTTTTGATATGGCTTCTCAATAGGGCATGATAATTTTTTCTAATAACAAACACGCAAACAATATAAAGTGTGAGAAGTGTCACTGGAATGCAATGCCTATTATTTACGAGGTAATTATCCATATTGGGCTGGGTTTTGATGATTTTGAATTCAAACATTTGTCTCACTTTTCTTTCGATGCCACGGAAGAAGTAGC
>JAOCPT020518390.1:0-11873 GCA_026546935.2 Palythoa grandiflora
CACGTTAATGAGAATCCACCGCATTTTATTCATGAGTTAGAATACAAAAGAAATCATTTATGACGTATGACGTCATCAACGATAATTTATGCAATCCTCATACAATCCTCAAAAATACGGCTAATTCTCCTCACTGTATACTACTGGGGTGGCAGTCTTTGGATAAATTTCCTCCATGGTAAGGGTTATATAGATTTCATGGAATTCAGTACACATAAATTACTTCCATTAAACTATTTAGAGTTGTTTAATGTTCTTTCAATGTTGTCTTTCCTATTATAGGTGGAAAGGGTTAAGAGATGATCTTGTCTTTTTTCTGAAGGAGGAGGATTTATCAAACATAAGTATTTGGTGCCTCCATTGTGAATTGCGCAACACAGAACAGATGTTACTTTCCCTTGGGCTCCTTGCTCATGAAATTGGTTCACTGAAAGAGTGCAATGCTATTCTTGAGAAATACGGCTCAGAAAGCATTGAGAGGAAAGGATCGAATCTTTGTAAAGCCCAAGACTAACCAAGAGAGTAGGGTAGAGATCTAGAGGAGAGACATGGAAGTAAAGTCTTTTGGAGGTTAGCTTTTATTAATGTGACAACACAACTAAACAAGGTAGTAAAACACATTGCGCTGCAGAACTTTTGCATTTTTACTCAAATTTAAAAACAACAGGAAGTGCAGCAACTTATTATTTCTCTTTGGAATAAGCGTAAATGCCATTAAAAGTTTGTTTTTTGAATGGAATTATTTTTTTTTATTTAGAATGTTATTAAGATCACTGTAAATATTGATTAAAGTTCCTTCCTCTTGCAGGTGCTACACAAAGAAGAATTGTTGACAACCGAGTGGACATAGTATTCAAGTCTTTACCTCTCCCAAAGCTCAAATCGTTTTTCAGAAAAAAATAGCAGCTGAAAGCTACATGCTCAGGCAAATCACTTTTACTGAGGAGATGGTCCAGGTGAAGGGGCAATATTTATAGTATTTGTGCACAAATAAAATTACATGGTAACATTAATTCCATCATTATTTTTATATCATGGAAATAGAACTGTAATCTATAAATACTTGACATTTTACACTACAATAATACAATTTAGCTTAGAAAATATTTTACTTAATACACTTTTATGTTTCAGGAAAGCAAGATAAATATAGTTCACACCTTTTGGGGAATAATTGAAAGCAGAATTCTGACTTTAATGTGCCCAGTCGTCCTTTACAATAAGCCAAACAAAAAACTCAGTGCAGTACGATGTGCAGGTAAATGTTCAGCAAGTAAGTATTTTATTGTATCTTAGCTGGTTTATCCAGGTAAAGGCTCTTTCATGCTTGCATGTCTGAATGCCTTGGGATACAGAATCTTATTTAGTTTTTTATATGTTTTCAAATTGCAACAAAAGTATTTAACATAGGAGTTCTGTACCTTAGCTGGTCTATCCAGGTAAAGGCTCTTTCATGTTTGCATGTCTGAGTGCCTTGGGGTACAGAACTCAATAGTTTTTATATGCTATTAAATTGCAACAAAAGTGTTTAGAATAGAAGTTCTGTACCTTAGCTGGTCTATCCAGGTAAAGGCTCTTTCATGCTTGCATGTCTGAATGCCTTGGGGTACAGAACTCAATAGTTTTTATATGCGATTAAATTGCAACAAAGTATTTATTTAGCATAGAGTTCTGTACCTTAGCTGGTTTATCCAGGTAAAGGCTCTTTCATGCTTGCATGTCTGAATGCCTTGGAGTACAGAATTAACTCAATAGTTTTTGTATACGATACATGTAATCAAATTCCAAAACGTTTTGTGTCTATGGCTCTGTATTAGCTGGTTTCGAAGAAAACCTTTTTTAATAGAGGCACAAAGACAGAATGACTTGGATTTTAAGTTTTATAACTGCTTTGCTGTTGATTTAATGGTTATTTATTTGTTGATCTGAAAACCCCAGGTGATTTTTTTTACCCTCAACTTTTTAATCATTTGTCTTAACCATTTTTTTAGCATTACAGTAATCTCAAAGCAAATGGGGTATTTGTGAGAGACTATGGAACACATTCGAAGAACATAGATATCAAGAACACAGGTGATTTACTAGTTTATGATATTTTGTCATTTATTACTCTTTGTAGCAAATATTTTTTCTTGTACAGTCTAAGTTAATTACATAGTTGTATACAGTGGATACACTGTCGATATAAATTTATTAATTTTTCTCATCCTTAATGAAACATGAAAAAAAGGAAAATAATGTAAAAATTAATATTTTTGTTGTTGTCAAGAGCAGAAGGAAATTTTAATAAATTTTTTTTCTTATTTGTTTTTCAGAAAGCGTTTTTCTTAGTAGTGGCATATCTTAATCAAACAAAACGTTGACCGTCATTACTTGTTTTTAGTGTTCTTGCAGCAAACCATAGATGAAAAGCTAAACATGTGGTCAGAGAAGCAGCATCAAATAGAAGCTAACTTTGCACAGCTACAGAGCTCACGATACTCCAGCGATGTCCAGAACTTTATTGCTGAATATCATCTTGAGGCCTGTCAAAATGTAAGTACATTTCTGTAAACTCTTTTTCGCAATAGTCTAATCCATTTAAAATCTGTAGCTTCCCAACTACTGCCATCCCAATAAATATTTCTCTACCCATCCATATATTCTTCCTATGGGAAATTGTCGCTAAGGAAAATTTTAAGTAACTCACTAGCGAATGCACTGTCAGTGCCCCTTGCCGAAAAGTGCATTGTAATAGGAGCCAGCAGCTGCCAATCTTGTGTTTCTTCACCCCCGTACCCCCCTCCCCCCTAAAAAAGAAATCACTTTCAATTTAGTGGGTCAGATTTTGCAAGTGGACAAAAAAATCGGAACAAAAAATTTTAGTGCTAAACCACGGAGCCAAGATTCTTTTAATTATTGTCTCCTCTTACCAAACAAAAAGGGAAAACAATTCTACCTTAATGATTGGTTTCATCGCTGGAATGTGGTCTTCGATACATAAAAGCGTATTGTTAATTTCCCATATTCTAATGCATCTGGGTACAAACTTGGCCACCAAATGAGTTCAAGTTCGCGAGTTTTTTGCCCTCGCCAGTAGACACTACCAATTCCGAGTGACTTGTTGGAGTTACTCTTTCACTTAAATTGGACACAAATCGAGCAAAGGCTCTTTTCTTCGCAGCTTCCACGGCTGCCTCTGTGCTTGCGTGTGAATCAAACGGAACTTCTTTGCTGTACCTGAAGGCAGCATTTGCTTTTAGAGGTACTCTCTCCTGCTCTTCCACTGCCATCTTAAATATTTCAATATCAAATATTTTGAAAGAAAAGCGCCTTGCAGATTCAAGAAACATCGGCTGCTTTAGATGCCTCACGTCTCTCACACGGTCCAAATATGGACTACCAAGTTGGAATAACAAATGCTGAAAATAAGCCTTGGGCACTTGGAAATCGTCGATCTGCTGCCACCCGGCTACGAGAGTAAAGAGAAACTAGGATATTTAATACATGTCACAGATATCCATTTAAACAATTGTTTTGAAATTGAAAAAGATTGCAATACATTTTTTTGAACCGCAAGTCATAAAATGAACATGCAGTACCTTTAGCATTTGAACCTAGGTGACCAGCTATCCTGTCGACGATTATCACTAGCCAAGTCTTGTAATCTTCGAGCATTCTTTCACAATTTATAGCTGTTGCTAGCGGCGTATTTTCTACTATTTGACCGCTTGCATCTTGAAAGCGGTTACCCGTAAACTCTCTGACACGGTGGCATAATTGGTTATGATGCTTATGCAATGAGTAACCCGTTGTAAACGATGTGCAACAATGCGAACATTTGGTTACAAATGCCATTCTTAATAAAGAAATTTTCAGTTTCGATCGATCGTGCTGGTCGTGCCTTCAAAAGCAATGAAAGGACATTCGGTCAGTTTGAAAACTTTTGCGCTAAATCGGGAAACCGGATATAATGCGCGAGATGAAACAAAAAAGTAATTCGAGCGGAATTTAATTTATTTGTATATGCATTCAATACGGAGCCACGTGCGATTTGGAAAAAATTCGCGCATGTTTCATAAAACTGAAAAAGGTTTCAATTTTGATAAAAAAATCGAATCGCATCGGCTCCATTTGATTGCCTTTGAATTAACTTTTAAATAATTGCCAATAGCAAGCTAATCTGGCAATGGGTGGTCAGGGATCGTGCGCGGAGACAATAATATAGGGGTCAAAATATTTCTTTATCATGCTAATGTTTGGGTGATTTAATAGTTACACGCATCTTTGAGATGCGTGTGAAAAGTAATAGAAAAACTTCACTGCAAATTTGTTGTATAATTTGACCCCTATGTTATTATAACTGAAACCGCGCTGCGCGACTCATTTTTGAATTAATCCAATCTACAAGGTTTAAGCCCTAACTTTATTATGTCCCTTTGAAATTATTTTAAATTCACAATCATTGGCATGTAGGTTGTGCTTGAAAATGTGATCACACCACACAGGTGACAAGAGTACCGACGCTGAACAGAAATACGACTTTCTGAGCATTAACGCAGAACGCGCCTGTGTAACTACAATGAGTAACAAAACAAAGAATTTATAGCATGTATAAAACTATAGTAGCAAAATATATCCATGGCACGGCGGTTTGTACGCTGAGAATGAATAGTGGTATTGTCTGTATTACACTTGAAGATGTCATCACGTTCAGTTTATCGGCTACTTCCGTTACGGTTGGCCTTAATTTGGGATCTGTTTGCAGGCAAGGCCTATACACAGGAAAGAAATCCGATGGGAAGTTTTTGTGCTTTTCGTTAAGGCTTGACATAAGAATGCCAAAAGAATAGACATCGGACTTTACGCTACACCGACCATTCCTTCTGCCGAGTTCTGGTGCGAGGTGCTTGAACCTATCTGTCTTTGCCGGTACTTTGTAAACTTTTGAGCTACACACATCCGTCGCCTTCCCAAAATCCACAATAACCGCTTCAGCATTCTCAACACAACTCCCGTCTAAAACCACATTGTTTTTCTTTATGTCGTTATGTAGCACCTTTGCGTTCTCATGAAGATATTGTAATCCTTTGGCAATTCCGGAGATAAGTTTATTCCAGTTCGGTTTGGCATCTGCATTTAAGTCTTGCATTGAAACTTTGTTGTCGTTCACACTATAAAATGGCATCACAATGTTCCATTAATTTTCTATTTCTTCCACGCCGATGATACTGGTTATGTTTGGATGTCGCACCTTTGCCAGTATCCTACTTTCCTCTGCTGCTATGAGAAATGAATCCTGTTCTTTAACCACTACCCTTTGCGCACCGTACTGATAAAGGTAACAAGTTCCAAAGCATCCACTTGCCAACTTCCCAAGCTTATTACAACCAGCAAGAGACAATCGAGGCACATTGATGCGCTCTGCTTGCTTCCAACGCGCACAGAAACACATTGCATGCCTCTTATATCTGCTTGCTGTGGCAGATAATACTTCCTCTACATCAGTTTCATTCGCTTTAGGATGAGGAGGTGTTTGTTGCATTTTATCCTCTGGCACTGTGCAGTCATGTACTGGAGACTGTTCCTGTTCCGTTTGATGATAATTGGCTTTATTGGATTCTCGTTTACGTCTAAGATTTTCCAGTTTCTCAGCGTTCCGCCTGTGCTTGTATAATTGCACGCCTTTCTCCTTCTTTACTTTCTGTCTTCTTTTTGTTTTTTGCTTCATTCTCTCCATTTTGCTAGTTACATTTCGCTCCATTCTACCGCCTTGCCCAGCTGAATGTAAGCCGTCTTGCGAGAGAGACCGAAAACTTTGAGATCAAATGACAGCCGCTATTCTCGACGTTTATTGGCGCAGGCGTATATGTTACATGCAGGCGTATATGTTACATTTGTAGGTACTTGTTGCACTTCAATTTGCTTGAAAGCAAAAAAACAGGCGGCGCCGAAAAACCAATAGGAAGTTAATTTTTGTCATGAAAGATTTTGTATTCCCTGGAAAGTTTGCTGCATTTTATATATTTTTTGAAAAAAATCCTTGGTTCTAATTATACGTTTCATTTCCTTGGGCAAATTTACACCTTTGTAAGTTAGAGTACAAAAGCCAAATCCTGTTAAAATACGAGTCCTCGTTATTTTAATTCCTTCCTTCAGCCGGCGTTTGCTCGAATGCTGCTCGTTGTTTCTGGTGGTTTATCATTTGTCTTTCCGAATCCTCTCGCTTATCTACCGATTTTTTTTGTCACAAAAAGTTAATCTTTAAATGCTCTCGGAAAATCATGTGACAGTTTTTTGATTGTATTACTTACTTACCTTCCATTATATTAGGTGTGGGATCAATGGGACAGAATTGCCAAAACCATGCGACGGAAAGAGTTTTTGGATGACATGGAGGAAGATATAGACATTTTCGACGTAGAGGTGTGTGTGTCGGACTTTTTTTTTGATATCTCATAACAAGAGAAAATATTAAAGGTTGATAGTTTGGTTAAGGTTTTGAAGTGTCATTTATTGCAAGAACGAAAATGTATTAATAAATTTTCAACCTCGAAAATTGCGTTTCTTGCATTTTCATTGGTTCACTCAGTAGTGGTTATCAGCACATATACCGTTTAACTCAATATGGAAACATCATTTTCCGTGTGTTTTGTAAAAGTGAAACAGAATTCAATAGAATTTGACTATAATTTTTAAGTGTATCATTGTTCAGAATTGAATAAATTTGATAACACAATTATGCCACTTACGTCTTGTTGGATATGAGGTGAAAATAGCCAATTTGTGCTTCGCGCCTTGTTAACCATCAATCACCTCATATCCAACAAGGCGTGAGTGGAATAATTGTTGAATAACCATGATGATAATTGTTTTTGATCGTTTGAAATTTAGTGCTATATTTCAAATCCCTGTCTAGTAGAAGGCCTGAACCAGCCTTAATTTATTTCTAGTGTAAAGAATGGGGACTGTTCTTGCGAGATATGTTTGGTCTCAGTCTTGGGACTGGGGATAATGGACACATTGTGGTAGAGCATGCTTCTGTGCTGTTGAGGAACCTCCGTTCGCTGAAGCACTACAGCAATCAGGGATTTGAAGCCGCCCACAAACTTCAGAAACAGATGTACAGCGGCAGAGCAACAAATCACAATGGTAGTGGCGAGGCCACCTCATGTAAGTAGAGAGTTTTGTCTACCCCATAACAATGCATAATGATTTTTATAATCCTGATGAAACATTACGAGATTTTCCACAATTTAGCCGGATAACGAAACGTACTAAAGATGGATAAAAACTGTTTCAGATAAAAGTTACAACTCGAAAAGTCAGCTTTTCTAAACCCTACGCAGAGAACGTAAACATTTAAATTAAAAATTCTTAATTATGATCAAGCATAACTTCATGTGAATGCGTTAAAGCAGCAAAGGAATATCATAAAGCGTGTTTCTGAGATAGCTAAAAAAGAGCTGCTAAACTGAGATCATTTCGTAATTTTATAATATGTTCTTCTCTTTTAGTGAACCAAATACTAACCCACCAGTATGCCGAGAAATTGCTGTACTTGCGTGTATGCTTCCGGAAAGCCAAACAATGCATGCAGAGAGGTAATAAGAACAACACTCTTTCTATTACTTATAAGTAGATTCAGCGGAACCTCCAGTAAGCAGCCACCTTGTATTAAGTGATTTGCACTTTTTAGAATGCTGACTTTTTCCACTCTAACACTCCGTTTGAAACCTCTATTTTAACGGTAATTTTCACCTCTCTTAATCAGTTTGTAAGCAAGTTTTCCCAAATATAGTCTAAAGTAATAACCTTGCGGCTTATAATAATAGTTTACTGTATTTTTTTCTTAACCATACCCGAAACAAAAGTATTTTTGCGCAATTTTCAACAACAATCTTTAATCGGTGTTCCTCCCATTTTATCTAACTTCCACTAAGCAGCTAACCTCTTTTTCAGATTTTGAGGTCAATCGAACTCCTTTCCCTCCCCCTCATCTTTTTTGCCTGGGCTGTAAATTTTTGTTTTTTGACCGATTACCAAAAGCATTGGTACAACTGTTGTATGTTTAACATAGATTCCATGTTGGCGTGCGTCTGTTCAGTAATAGATCATAGATGACGTCAAATTGTGGTAAGAACAAAAATGTGGCACACGAGGCGATAGTCCTCTGTGATCCCTTACTGAACAGACGCACAAAAACATGAAATCTATTTGTTTTATGTAATAAAAAACTAAAATTCTGTAATGCTGACGTCAATCGTGCGTCTGCCCTCTAATAGATCATAGGCGAGAACCAATCAAAATGAGAGGATAACTTGGGTTATTATATTTTTGTTAATAGATCTTTGACATTGTTTGGGTGATCTGACAACTGATGACGTCATCATAATAGATCACCGAATAGCTGTTATTCCTGTAAACCGCTGTACAATGATTTGACTAAAATACTAGCAAGCAACCGTTGACGAAAATTCTGCTATCGTCGGATCTAGATGAAAATACTATTCTTTCTTTTAATCTTTTGGAGCTGCCTAAAAGTAGCGAAGTTAAAAGATAAAAATGTAACAGCCATTTTTACTTTTCTTCTTAGGAACAAAGTTCTTTTTTCGTGGATGTGGATGGACAAATGCTGTCAGTACTAAAGGCTGGAGTGTTGAGCAGCGACATTGGATAGAAACAGTGGATGAGATTTACAATGGCATCCTCTCTGTTGACTTTCTAAACTATGTGTACAATGAGAAAAAGTGTTGTGTGGTTGATCCAGATGACATGCCAAAGCTTCCATACAATAACTGGACCGAAGCATTTAAGAAGCAATCGGAACAACGCTTAGAGGAAACCCCACGCTCTCGAATGAAAGAAAGGCACAAAATTAGAAATAAGATCAAGCGGCGTCTGTTTCGGCGTTCGAGGGTGGCAAACTCGCGTACCAAACGTCGACAGGGAAAAAAATGAGCAGTTCCCTCCGCAAAGGCAAGGTTGGAACTCTCTCCATGAAGTGATCAGCCCCGGTTGGACGCGCAAAATCGCGTGTCAGATGTCAACCCCGTATCCGTCCAGTGAAGCAAGCAGTGATTCTGTCTTGGGATTCACAGTCTGACAATTCTTCCAGTAATGCAATCATAAAAAATAAGAAGCGTTCCAAACTATCAGTAACTTTCCACCCACAAATGTGCGAACCAAGTGTCACCCTCCAGTGAAAATCGTTCCATTGTCAACTCCTGAATCTCCCGATAGTTTCGTGAGATGCTCGACACCCCGAAAAGAATTACCCAGCCTCCAAGCTTCATTTTTTGATGTATCTTCAATTATGTTTGATATCGAAGATCCCAATGCTGCGAAGAAAAGGAAAGTTGGGGAGCCTGTTGTGGTTGATCTAACGGATGAAATCACGGATATGCAACAAGGGAATGACAGCAACTCACTGTTAGCAGATATAACCCGCCGAGATGATAACTTTATCACACCCCGCCGAATCCTGGCCAACCAGCGGTACCCTCCTGTTGATCCCAATTTGAATAACTTTCGTATTGTTCTAATATCACACGAGCCTCAACAGGATCCCCTAGCAATAACTGATATACCACCATATTCAGTGCTATCAAAATGCCGTGACGAAATTGTAGCCTTGATGTCTAAAAATCCAAAATTAGACAAAGGAACCCAGTATGCTGCCCAGATTGAAAACTATGGTTGTTTGTCAATGGTGGGCCTCGTGGTTCATTTGCAAATTCATAGACTCAAAGACATTGTGAAGGAAGTCCGAGAGGAGTTAAATTGGATTCCTCTTGCGTTTTAAAAGACACGGGGCACAAGCGCAGGCGCTGGCTACAAAAGCGTTGCTGAACACGTCAAGCAATGGCGACTTCCTCATTGCCTCACATCAACTAACACGCCAGGAACTCTCTCGCCTCTGTGGCGAACGTTGGCTCAGCGACAAGAAAATAGATCTTCTGCTGGATATGTATGCAAGTGAAGCAAACACGAGGCAGGGAAAGACAACATTTCTTCCTCTGCCATGCGTTGTGTCTTCATTTACTTCCCATGCCCAGATCGTGAAGAATATTTGTTTAAATAACCGCATGGAAGAGGTGCAGAAGGTCTTTTTCCCTATGTTCATCCAAGGCAAACACTGGGGCTTGACTATCTTTGATGTACAGAAAGGAACTGCAACATTTGATGATGGCTATCATCTTCCGATTACTTCATCCATGGCTCTACAGGTCAAGAACATTATTCGTCAGATTCATAACGAAACTGGAATACCTGAGTTTAATCCTTCTAGATGGCGAAATTTAGAGCGTTTCAAAGTTCCGATGCCAACACAGCCAACCTCAGGTAACGGTTGCGGAAGCTGTGGACTTGCAGTTGTATGCTGTGTGAAAGATACTTGCACAGGTCATGAAGATTTTCACTCATGGGACTTTCGTGATTCTCCAAGTCTTCGCGCAGACCAGATTCTATATATTTTACAGAACGCGGTTAGAAATATCTAAGACATTGCGCCAGGCAAAAAGGGACCAGAATTTAGTACTGCCGAGATATGTAAGGAAGATAAGTTAGGACATGTTATTGTCATGCAGCATTTTAGTTTGTTCTATCTCTGTATCGGTAGCATTTAACCTAACATTTCTAATGTGGTTAGAAAGTAGCGTATGTATGAATGGCAATGACAATTATTAGCGTTTTTCAAATGGCCATCACTTGCATGGTAACGAGGCTGGTTATAAAGATATAAATCTTTGCGACACTTCACAACCCCAGCTTTATAACTTGTGCAATATATGCGACAAATATGTAAAATGCTTAGAGTTTGAAGAGTTTTTCCTTAATTCCTTATAACAAGTAGGATTTCTTCCAGTGATGCCTCCTTTCCGTCTATAAGGGCGACTATGCACAGCGAGCTTACGCCGGGGCTCCGGTGTATATGGTCGCGGAATTGGAGTATTTTTCAGCTGAAATGTCTAATGTCCACTGAGCATTTTCTTGTTTTGCTTCTGCTAAGCGTAACTTGATTGTTTTAATTATGCTCTTTTTATTAGTGCAATTTTAGCTTGTTTTGTTGTATACATTCGATCAAAAATCAAAAGATCTTCACAATAAAAACGGAAAATAGAAGTTTCGATTTGCGTCTGTTGTGTTATGATTGTAGCCAGTATAGTTGCGCTACAGTTAAGGTTGGACAGCCTATGTTTTAGTCGTTTAATGAGTGGGAGCCCTGTGTATTCCTCCATCTTGTGCTCTCGTGAAGACCATTGGAACTAGAAATTTAAAAGCATGAGGGTGAAATTTCAAAATAAAACAACTTTTTACTGCGTTGATGGTTTTTTGCGACACTTTCACAGTCTCGATATCTCGATGCAAATACTAAATGGCTGAGGTTTGGCGTTTGTGGCATTACTCAGTACAAAGTTATAACACAAAGTTGTTTTTGTCAATTTAAATACATTTTGCTTAAAATACGCTCAAAATCAAAAATGTTGTGTAACTTTTTACTCCATTGATGGTTTTCTGCGAAACTTTCACAGTTTGGAGATCTCGATGCAAATAGTAAATGCCGGAAGTCTCGCGTTTGTGTCATTACTCAGTACAAAGTTACACACCATTTTTGATTTTAAGCGTAAAAAGTGATTTTAAGCATGGGCTTGAAATTTTAAAAGCAGACAACTTTTGGTATTAACTTTTTACTGAGTAATGATACAAACGCGAAACATCACAAATTTAGTACTTGCAACGAAATCTCCAAACTGTGAAAGTTTCGCAAAAAACCATCAATGCAGTAAAAAGTTACACAACATTTTTGATTTTGAACGTATTTTAAGCAAAATGTATGGAAATTCACAAAAACAACTTTGTGTTATAACTTTTTACTGCCTTGATGGTATTTT
>JAOCPT020518435.1:0-11872 GCA_026546935.2 Palythoa grandiflora
CTACAATTTGGTATTGATTTAGTTCAGTTAAATACGAAAACATTTACATAATAAACTGAGGTATTCTGGTTTAGTACAATAACATAGCATTCATTCATTTCCTAACAGAAAACAACAGTAGTAAATTCAATCTTAAATATTATGAACTACAAATACTATGTTAAGTGGCGATTATTAGGTCAAGGATTCTAGCTTTATTTTCAATTCAAGTACAAAAGCGTAATCCTTTAAAACTATAACATTTCTTTCAATAATTTCTGGGCTGAACGATAGATTGTTATTTCTTATATCGCGTTACTGTTTCAGGGGAATTAATAATTTGGAAAAAAGAGCATAATTTTAGCATCATTTCGCCAAAAAAAACAATGCTACTAGCATACTATGCTACTTTTACTAGCATAATCTATAAAGGCCTACCGTATAGGCGCGTATTCGGACCTGTTTCCCGGATGTTGATTATCACAAAATTTTCAAAATCCGCAAAATTACTTAAAAAAGATTTTAAAGTACTTCTGAAACTTTCCGAAAATTTTCAAAAATCCAAAAATGCATATGAAGCAGTTCTTAAACATTTCCGAAGTTTTCCGATGATTTAAAAAAAAAACTGTCAGATAATTCCTATGATTTCCGTTGAGGTAGCATGGGACAAACTAACGGAAGTAAATAATCTCTTAATAATATATCGTAGATGTGCTTTTAAGACATTGCTGTTAGTGCAATATAAGTTTGTATTTGTACAATTTGCAGATGTTTACTGTAAATAAAGAATTTCTAAAAAATATTTACTACTTTAGTACGCAATTCAGGCTCGAGAGCAGTTTAAAGATAGTGAGTTTCTTCTCAAACTAAAACAATCTTCAAGCGGAATGTTGCGCGCGCTATTGAATTTAGAGGACCTTAATTATGCTATGCGTCATAATGACAATAAGGTGACCACCCCATAAGACAGGTGGCCAGGAAATCCGGAATAAAACTTAAATTTTAACTGCAATAACTCGCGAAGAATATGAAAGAAAATTCCAGCTATATACTGCACGAGGGATTTGTAGAACTTGAAGAATTGATATTTAGTGAAGATAGATTAGAATGGAAAGAAACAGCGCGATGGATCAAACTTGAAGAAGACGTTGATGAATACGCGGAGCGCTGGGGCAAACCGCACATACCTTGTTTGACCTTTAGAAGTTTGCAAGAAGTAAGAACCAGCCTAGAAAACGGTGTCTTTCTTCTTGATCTTAGACGAAATGAAATTCCTACAATTTCTGAAGCTGTTGTGAATGAAATGATTCAGTCCAAAACTTTAAATCAAGAAGAAAAAGATGTAGTAATTGCGGCGCTTCTTACAAGACATCGCCATATGCACCAAAAGAAACGTAAATCGAAGTTCAGTAAAACATTTAGTCGCAGAATGTCGGTACGAGTCTACCACGAATCACCAAATGAAGTTGACAAGACGGCAAGGTTAGTAGCCTTTATTGTTTGTTTTTGTGGAAACAAGGTAGTGCTGTTGACAGTTCGATCATCGAACTATTTACACACATTTTTTAATAAGAATCAGTAAATTTTGCTTATTGTTTATTCTTTGGCACAAATTGAGCCTCAATAAGCTCTTTGCAGCAAGAGATCACATGGTACAAAACATTTAAAACCCGTATTACAAACTTTCCAGCTAACGAAATAATACTATTTCTGTCACATGGAAGTTGAATCCCTGGGTTCAAGCTAAGAGTGCTAAAACGTTTAAAATATTACTTAAAGGGGGTCTGGAAATCTTAGCCTAACAGTTTCTTAAAATCTAAGTTCTTACACGCGGGTTTTTACCGTAAAAGTGCAAGTACATGCAAATATATTCTGTATTTATAGACGATAAGCCACGTTTGAACGTAATTTCCTCTATCAATGGAAAAATTTATTTTAAACTGAAGCCAAGCCTCGAAAAATCGCAAAAATTTCCAACCATACGATAAACATTGGCTTGAAGATGGCGATAGAGAGTGCCCGAAAATTTAGCGCAGTTTATATAGACCTTATCACGCTTCCGCCATATTGGATTGAGAACGAGGCTGGTCGGGCAAACCAGCCTCGTTTTCGATCCAAGATGGCGGAAGTGTGATAGTGGTCCACTTGTTTAGATTTTTAATAATTGTGAGTAAAATGAACTTAGATTCTGATGTTTGTTATAACTTTTCCCCAGACAAAATTCAAACACACCACCACCAAACTACGAGCCCCTGGATGTAATAAAGGGGAGTGAAATAACGACCGTTCCTATTCGAGACAAATTCACCGAAGACTTCAAACCATCAGAGAACGAGAAGGGTTCGGATATCAAAAGCAAAGTGCCAAAGAATGCAGAAGCAACAACTGTTCTTGTAGGAGCCCACGGTGACCTAACTTCTCCGGTCAGCGCTTTCGTCCGTTTAGGAATGGGCTGTAACCTTGGCAACTTAGCGGAAGTATCTATTCCAGTTCGATTTTTATTTATATTTCTTGGACCAGTTGAGGACAAGATAAACTATCATGAAGTTGGCCGAGCTTTCTCAACTCTGATGTCGGATAAGGTTTTTCTAGAAGCAGCGTACAGGGCAAAGGTTAGTTGTGACTTTTTTTGCTTTGCGCTAATTTCCGACTGTGTTAGCTTTTTTTACATCTACCGTTTCAAAACATTCTTGTTCTCAAGTTAGACTTTGTACGGATTATTGTAAAGCGCATTTGATCATATACACAATGGAAAAGGCGCTATATAAATACTAACCATAATAATAAATTGAATTTCTACGTAACTTGCGTATTTTTACATGGGTAATTCTTACATGACGTACGTAACTCTAGCATAACGTGTTTAATTCTTACATAACTTGCGGTATTCCTACACAACGTGCGTAATTCTTGCATAACGTGCGTAATTCTTACATAACTTCCTTATTTCTTACATGACGTACGTAACTCTAGCATAACGTGTTTAATTCTTACATAACTTGCGGTATTCTTACACAACGTGCGTAATTCTTGCATAACGTGCGTAATTCTTACATGACGTACGTAACTCTTGCATAACGTGTTTAATTCTTACATAACTTGCGGTATTCTTACACAACATGCGTAATTCTTGCATAACGTGCGTAATTCTTACATAACGTGCGTAATTCTTACAAAACGTGTGAAATTCTTACGTAATGTACGTAGTTCTTACATAACGTACGTAATTCTTACATAACATGCGTAATCAGTCTTACGTAATTCTTACATAACTTGCGTAATTCTTACGTAACTCGCTAGCTATGAAATGTCACGTGCTTTGGTTACCGGTATCAGTTTGTATTCCCGATGAATATATTTGCATTGAACAATAAAACCCTTGTACTGCAACCAAGATCCGTAACAACCAGGAAGCACCGGAAATTGAAGGAAAATACAAATATTCAATAAGCATGCGATCAATCTTTAAATACTGATAATGTCAAAGGTTAAACAAAAGTTTTAGTTTTTATTACGTAAGGATGTTTTACAATCGTTGTGCATGTCATGGCGAACATCCAGTGGCACAGCACGCAACAGTGTCTGTTGTTCTTAAGGTTACCGTATACCTTCAGGGGTGTTTTCCGTCAAAACGATACAGTGCGTCTGTTTTAAGTAATGGTCCAAGTAAGGACTAGGATACCTAAAATTGTTCTACGGCATTTTGCTTTTCCCACATCAGAATGTTTAGATTTCCTTACTGAGAATACATCAACCTGTGTACAACATGGTTTCAAAGTAAAATGCAATGAAGCTATATTTTAAAGCAATGTTTCTTTTGTGCTATTATAACTTATCCGATAACAAGACTCCAAAACAAAAGCCAAGAAAAGCTTTTGATTTTCGATGTTCCCCACGTGGAATTTTTCTTAAATTTAAAAACAAAAATGTTTCAACCAGAAGGGAATGAATGAGTGAACTAGATAGAAAGAAAATTAGCTTACTTGTGAAGATATGGTCGATTTTCAAAGCGTAGCCAATGAGATTAACGGTTTGACAATATCGCAATTAGCACCTTTCTGCATCCATTGCCGTTGACCTGCCTACTTCTTACTCGGATCGTTTCTTAAACCGTAGCTACCTAAACCCTACACCGCGGTCAAATGTTTGTACATGTGAACCAAAGCATCGATGCCAACAAGTGCTAAAAAACGTTTTTTATAATAATAATAATAATAATAATAATGATGATGATGATGATGATGATGATGATGATGATGATGATAAGCTTTAGCTTGATGTATGAGCTTAGACATCTACGGTTTAAAACAGACGCACTCTATCGTTTTGACGCAAAACACCCCTGAAGTTATACGCAAACCTTAATAACAGTGACTCTTGTATCTTGTCCAATATAGGCTATACATTTTGTCTATCTATGAAAACTGTCTATATTTTAAAAAAAATGTTTTCTTACTGCAGAGCCGGGAAGATATTATCAATTCAATGGACCACTTTATGAACGACACATTAACGATTCCACCAGGGGATTGGGACCGAACAAGTTTTAACAATACAGTTCCAATTTTGACCAATCAGTGCAAGGAAGTTTCCCAGAGAAGACATCAAATGATCGAGGATCAAATCAAAGCTGTTCAGCCATCCAAGAGCGAAATAAAAGAGATGTACGTAGACCCACTCGAGCGCACAAAACGATTTTGCGGCGGTCTGATACGCGACATAAAAATGCGTTTTCCCGCATATGCCAGTGATTTTAAAGACGCTTTCAATTTACAATGCGTTTTAGCTGTGATTCTTGTGTACTTTGCGTGTCTTGCGCCTTGCGTTGCGTTTGGGGGACTTTTGAGTGAAAGTACCAAGGCTTGGATGGGCGTGTCGGAGATGATCGTCTCCACCGCTTTATCTGGGGTTCTGTTTGCGCTATTTGCTGGTCAGCCACTGATAATTATCTGCGCAACGGGCCCCATCTTGGTCTTTGAGAAAAACACATTTCAGCTGTGCGAGAGTTTTGGCCTGGAGTATCTGCCCTGGAGAGCCTGGGTCGGAATCTGGGTCATGCTGATATGTTTCTGTATCGTTGCGTGTGAAGGGTGTATATTGATTCGATACTTCACACGATTTACTGAAGAAATCTTTGCCTGCCTGATCTCAATTATCTTCATCGCAGACAGCTTCTACTATCTGGACAAAGTATTTAAAAAACATCCTTTAGACCACGAAACCAATACGTGCCTTAATGACAATATAAGTGGTACCCATACGCAGAAGAATGAGGATTTCAACACAGAGAACTCGCAGCCATTACCCAACACGGCTCTCCTTAGCACAATGCTAATGTTAGGAACCTTCTTCCTCTCTTATAATTTCCGGAAGTTACGTCATAGCCATTATTTCAGCCACACCATTCGACGGATATTCTGCGATTTTGGCGTCCTGTTATCTATCCTAGCAATGGTGCTTTTTGATCTGTGGGCCGAGGGAGTTTACACTCAGAAGCTCTCAGTTCCTGATGGATTTAAGGTAAGAAGAATACAATCGCGAGACTAAACTGATTGTCTCTCTCTGATGTTAAGAACTCTCTGCTGAAACACGGCGTGGTTGGCGCAGTAATTAGGCCTTTGTAAATTATGCTTTTTTTTCTTACTAAAATGCTAATGCTTATGCACCAGTCAATGTAAACCCCCGCCCCCCAACCCCGGGCATTAGGCGGGGATCTGGCACAGAAATTGTCCCCGGTGAGCTGGGCGTTAGACGTGTTTTACAGCATTAGTATAGCTGAAATAGCCCCAAATGGCGGGGCATTGGAAACCCCAAAAGTCCAATCCCCGCCTAAGGCCCGGGGTTGGGGGGGCGGGGGTTTACATTGACTGGTGCATAAAGAAGACACTCTTACCAACATCCATCCATTCTGGAGGCTGTATTCTGCATTTCCTTCTTTGTTTTAAGTTAATGGCCACCCATAATGGAACATCTGTTGGTAGCGAAGCATTGAATGGTCCAATATCACCCTGGAGCAAAACGAAGGATGCATGGTAAACATTTATTTGTTGTCATCAATCTATTGCATCAGGAGGTTCACAAAGCTTCAATATATCTGAAAATAAAAACACGATTTCAAGATAAATCTATAAAGCGTGAATATACTTACCCCGATGAGGTAAACCTTGTTTTCTGAAAAGTTTGGGAGAATAGTAACTTTCTCTTTTTCGGCAAGGAATTCAACTTCCGATGGATCCATCTGCACGGAATCGAATGAAAATAAAGTAATCCGATATATCTATTTCTCAATTGAACATCATTTCTTCCAACTAACATTTTCTAAATCCAATGCATTACCTAAAAGAAAAACTGATCATCCCTTCGTCACCATACAAGTGTCACCATTGTGGTCGCCATCTTGGATCAAAGATTTCCCGCGCATTTTGCAACCAATCAAATTAAAGATGAATAACGCTCCCAGAGTTCATGTCGGTCTTAACAAAATGTCGGAACAGAGTGGGAAAGTGCCAGAGCCATTCGAACTTTTAGAACAAACAATCGAACAATTTGTGGAAACGACTCGTCAAATAGGGATCATAGTTAGCGATGTTCAACCCGGCAGCCAGGGTGTGTTGAACCAGAAAATGTAAGTCATATTTGAGAATGTATGGCTCAAATCTACTGTATTCCTTAAATTCGTGTATTTTTATTTTATACACTATGTTCGATAAATAACCATGGATGGATTAAATACTTATATTTCTCCTAATAAAATAGAAACGTTCGCCATTTATTTGATATGCTTCTTCATAAAATAGTTTCTCTGTTCGGAATATTATGTAATATTTTATTAATAACTAAATATAAATGAAGTTTTTGTTCTTTTCTGATTATTTTAAATTGTCTATTTTTACTGAGTTGGTTTGGATCAAGAAAGCTAACAGTAATACCAGTTCAAATAAAGAATTCGGGCGAGCAATTTTCCCTTGGTTTATTTAGTAATAGATTGTAATCGGTGAAATTAACAAACATTAAGATTTTTAGCTAACAAACTAGATTCGCAAACTGATATTTAAAGACGCTTGGCTGTTGATTACATTGGTTAGCATAAATTAACATTGATATTGGTCTCCAATATTTAAATTGCACTATTTTCATTAAATTTATCAATAAAAGATCCAAAGAATATACACCACTGGCTACCACCATAATGGCATTATGGCAGCTCTTGAACTTGGGCACAGGATGTACGGTTACACATTGTAGGATTGCATTGTGGAGTCACCAGAGTACTCAAACTGCGAGCAGTGGGCAATACATAAATCAATAAAAGATCCCTAAAGTCTGACACCAACTTAAACTTTGCTTTCTTTGACTTGAAATTTAGTTTCAACTGAACTAAACCAAGGACCAAGACTGAATTAAGTCAAGCAATCGGCACTTGAGTTCAAATATTTTCATTACAGGTCCATGGACTAGTTTAAGAGCTGAAATTTCAGCCCAGTAGGAGGGGGGCATTGGGATTTTCAGTTTTGCGGTTTCGGCCTTTTTTTGGAGTGGTTTTTCGGTTTTCGCACAAAAAAAACTGCGGTTTTTCGGTTTTGTTGTCCTTTACAGTTTGCGGTTTTTCCTTTATATAGCAATCTGTTTTCGGTTTTTGGCAAAAAATACTATCGGTTTTTCGGATTTGACAGGTTTTTAAAACCTGGGAAGCATAAATCTTTGGGTTTTGATGTTTTTTTGCGGTTTTCGGATTTGATCAAAATTTATTGCGGTTTTTCGGTTTTGGGTAAATTTTTGTGCAGTTTTGCGGTTTTTAATGTGCCCCAACGCCCCCCTCAATGTGTTAACAACCTCAAAATTCTGTAGGCGTTTATGGGCGATTGGCCCGTGGCCCTTGAGCCTTTGAGGGCGAAGCCTAAGGGTGTAATTGTTTTCGTACGTATCACCCAACAAGTCGGACAGAAAAGGCAATAATAAAGTTAGCAAATGCAACATTGAAGAAATATTTACTTGGGAATAACCGAAAGAAAGCTTCACGTTCGATTGCGCCAAACTTTGAACTCAAGGCCGTCCTCTCGACAGATAGCAGCGTGAAACATTGAAAGACATTCATTTAACTCTTTTCTCTCCATCTCTTGCAGCACTGTTTTAAGTTTTGCTCGGCTTGCAATAGTGACAGTATATTGAAAACACTTATCGAAAAAATAAAGCTTGATTTGTTTTGAATTTATAAACAAAGTTCGTAGTTTTGTCTAGTAACAAAAAAACAATAAAACTAACAATTAAAAATCTTTTTTTCATACTTTGCTGCCCTTTTGGTCTTTCTTGAATGGAATTATCCAGTAGCCAATCAAAATGCAGTATTTGCACTAGTCCACTACTAGAAGATACTTTTAGAACAGTTTATTGACACTCAATTTGTATAAAACGATAAGAGAACAACGAGCCTTGAAAATTCTTGGAAAAGTTGTAGTCTTAATTGAATCACTTAACCCTGAACTAAAAAATCATTTGCTTTCTCAGTGAATGAAAGTTTTCATCCTCACGCGAAACAGATCGAGTATTGTTACGTTGTTCTTATAAATGTTTGGAAAAATTCGAGCCTTTTTTCATGAAATTGTTCTTGTAAAAATACTGTGAATGTAAAAAAACGCAGTGCATTTTGTATGAATGTTTAATAAATTCTGATTGATAAAAAATTTTGTAATAAACGCTGAGCACATTGTTTTCAAAGTTCTGCATCCATATAAGATATAAAATTAAAAACATTGAAACTGAAAGTTGCAGCATTGCAGTGAAGTTCAATTCAGAAGTTAATCCTTTAAAATCTTTTGATTTATAGTTAAACTTCTAAAAATCAGTTTGTGATAGTCAGTGTAGAAAATGAACCGGTGTTTCAGATACGACTAGCCTCCAGCTCAAGTAAAAGCTGTAGCTACAATTTTCTCTCATTAATTTTGTGATGAGAGATGTGAACAAAACAAAGTTCGGAGCAAAAAGTTGCAGTGCTGCTGCGAGCTACCGTCACGTGACTATCGGTCAATTGATATCCATAAGTCTGACGAAATTGTTTTAATGCCTTTGTTGTTTGAGCTGATTATGAAAATATTAACGTTTTTGCTCGGTATGTTCTTTGCACCTTAAGATTTTTTCGTCAGCGTAAAGAAAACTGCCTTGAGTTTCTGAATAGGATAACTGTTGGACGAGGACCTGCTCAAAATCTGTGTATGTCAAATATAAAGCTCTCTTGCCAACCGCCGCCATGTCGTTGCTTCGCACAAAATGTTTAAGGAAGCCTTTTTAAAGAAAGGGAAACTCTTTCATTATCAAAATGGATGGATTTAGATATATTTCTCTACGGAGTTAAAATGTTGGAGATATGACGATACAGCGCTGAAGGAGAACCAGGTGAACAGCGAGAATTTTGCTGCCATTTAGATGGCGTGGAAACTGTTGTGGTTTGTCTTCGTGTTATCGAATTTATCTTTTGTAGAGATAATATTTGCTAAATGCAAAGGGCGAACAATACTAAAAGATATCAATGGAACAATTACCGATGGTTTGGGGACTGAATATCCTTCTCAAGCTCTTTGCGAATGGCTAATCGAAGGTGAGTTCTAAATGTATGTGTGTACAAGCCTGGGGCTTCTAAAACAATTATGTTGACAGATGCTCGATACATACTTTTAATACTAATATAATCTGTCCAGACAGTTAATTTCCTTTCCGAACTAAACTTAAACAAACTAGCTAGGTAAGATATTACGTTCTGTTTTTCATTGCCTTCTTCCAAAGAATTGCTATCGAATTTCAATTAATTTCTTTCTAAATTTGAGCTACAGTTTATCATTATAATCGTCTTGTCACTGTCTGAGTTTCGAATTCTTGTGACACGGCGTTATGGTTACGAAAAGCGGCACATTTCGATTTGCGGTTTGGGAGATAAGTATATCATAGACATTCTTTTACAACGAAATAATAACTTTAACTGACTTGTTGAAACTAGCATCCGTACGAACAGCATTCAGTGAGTTCTGAAATAGTTGATTCGAAATTGATCAAACACACTTTCCAAGGACGATACAGATTGTCTCAATTTAATTAATCATAATTCTTTGCTTGATTTTCTTGTGGTTTGTTCACTCAAGAGTTAGAACTACTTCAGAAACGTAAATAAATAATTATGGCGACCTTTTATTGCTGCAAATAATTTATATTTACTTTGTACAGAGATATTTGGCTGAACGTCTGGTATGTAGTCTTGTGATATTACAAACACTTCCAACTGACGTAGTTTTTAGCGCGAAGTAATTTTATTAGCTAGCTCTTATTAATTTTATTATCACTAAGACACTATATATATGTGCGTATGTATGTTATTAATGTATATGTATGTATGTACGCATGCATATCAATACCTTTTCCATGCCAACATTATTATACACAATTCTTCGGTTGCATGTTACGTCATAGGTCACAAAAATTAGAATCAAAACTGCAATTTTGAGTCCTATTAACTGCATTATTTGGTATGTTTTAGAAAGCTATGGTATGAGCTATTTTATAAAATTATTTTAAGAAAATTTTGTTTGTTAGATGTTTTTTTGCCAAGATGTAGGATGTTAACTATGTCACACATTGCAGAGTAGTGTTTTTAAAAAGTCATAGAAATGAATAGATTTGCTGTGTCATTTGCATGAAGAAATATAATGAGATTTTTCAATCTTATGTTTGAATTTACGCTTTGAAATCATGGCGGTCATGTTTATGGACATACTGAGGTCAACCAACATGGCGCCGTCATACATTTACACTAAATATTTGGAAATTTTGTTTACGATTAACTCCGTAAAGAAATGCTTTTTTGCTTCAAAAATTCTCCCAGAGCTGATGTTTTAATTGCTCTACAAGCCCATGAGCTCTTTATCTTTTTTGGCAAAGGCATCAATATTTCGAAATTTAATTGCAACCAAACAATAGCTACGAGCTATATTTATATATTCTTAATCTTTTTTATTTCCTTTGTTACTAGCTGGTACAATATGTCACTGATAAATAATCTATGGTAACTGGACTATAAAAAGCTAATAAAATACATAATAAAATTACTTGATTCCGATTGGCTGAGAGCAGTGCTGTGTTTTGTAAACACAATGCAAATAAGAGCCAATTCAGTGCAAAATTAGTTAATTCAGCGCAATTTACTCGCAGAACTGTAACTTTTGATTGGCTTATAAACAATAGAGTTTGGTAAGAACCAATCAATTCTTTTGTTTTGGTGGTGAGATACTTGAAGATGAATGTTGTAAAATTGCTGGTATCCAAGGAAGAACTTGCTCTGTAATTTCATTATGTGTGTTAATAAAAAGTAATCACACAACTTTTCTTATTCAGTTGGGAAATAGTTTAGACTCATTTAATTATCAAAAAGCTTAAATTTCATTCGCCCTCTAGGCTCATGTAATATTGATACCTTTCGAAAAACCCACTCATGCAAAAATATTTTCAAATTGAACTTGATGCATTGTTTTCAAGTTATGGATTCCTTTGTGACAGACTTTGCACTAGAAATGGAAGAGACCATTCATATCAAGCAGGTGAAATTCCAGTTTAAATAAATAGCCAGGTTAAGCATATTAATCTTAAGCTTGCCTTATAAGACGATTTCAGTTGTTTTTTTTTGTTTTCTATATGCTATGTTTTCAACCATAGATATTTACTCACTTATGAATCTCTAGCTAGTTGGACTGACGATGGCTGTGGGTACTGTCGAAACATGTTTGCCAAAAAAAGTGTCAAGACTTTTATCAAGTTTATTACCAATTCTCTTCTATCAGCTAGACTATTTGGAAAAGACATACCCTATTTGACCAAGTGAGTGCCCATGCTGGAGTAAGCGCCCACAACCTCC
>JAOCPT020518499.1:0-20064 GCA_026546935.2 Palythoa grandiflora
GGGAACAAAATCCCCATCGTTAAACCGGGAATATCGTTAAACCGAATATCGTTAAACCGGGGTTCTGCCCCATACATCTTACTATAACTTTTGCCGGGGAAACGAATGTTTATCGTTATACCGGGAATATCGTTAAACCGCCTATCGTTAAACCGGGGTTCTGCCCCATACATGTTACTATAACTTTTGCCGGGGAAACGAATGTTTATCGTTATACCGGGAATATCGTTAAATCGAAGATCGTTAAACCGGGATTCCACTGTACTTGCTTCTGTAACTTACTCCGGCCATTGTGAATTTGCTAATATAAACTTACTTTTTTTATTTCTTCTTCCGACTTCACTGCCGAGAACGGAAAAAAACCGGGACCTGAAATGTTAGCAGATTGAAAATTAAATTTGACTTCGTGAGAGCTTGATTATGTCAAAACCAGCAAAGAAACATAAACCTTAGCACATGCAAAAATGCCTGATTTTTTTCAGTACTATATATTATGATATACTTTTTTTGTATCATAGTAAATAGGAAACATTATTCTCTCTTATAAATGTTGTTTGGCTCACAAATAACAGGGGAATTATTCGTCTGAATCCTAAAATTCATACTGTTGTGAACTCTTGTTTGTTATTCACAGCATCACAAGACTGCGGATTTATTTTTTTAGAAGGTACTTCATCGAGTCCGCGTTAGAGACTGGAATAGCCCCAATTTCATGCTGAACAGTATGGCCTGGTGCCGAGTTTCATACTTTCCGGCATTTTTAAAAAAGTAGTATTTTGAATCGAAGGAGTTGGTCATGCAGTTGATTTCAGAAGTTTGTTCAACGGTCTGTAAACCACCTATTCTAGGAGACTGAACTGGACGTGAGTTGTTTATTCTTGTTTCTTTATTGCTGTCTTTAAGTCAATTTTATTTTACTTTATTCGGATTTTCATATTAGATCGTCGTCATCGCCATTTCTTCTAATTTCATTGCATGTGTACTCTGGAATCAGTTATCTAGCAAAAACTAAAATTTTCTGGGCATCGTTACATTTTGATGGTTGACACTGGCGACCGTAGACAGAACAACCCTCCTTGTCTGTTGCTGTAGAGGTTGCGACACATATATTGACATTGTTTTAGTTTCGTTGAAAGTTTATGTACACAATTTTAATGTACAATTTCTAATGACATTATTGTAACTGTTTCGTGAGGAATGAAAGTTTTTAATTATACAGTCAAAAACGTATGGGTATAGGTAAATTACAGACATAGTAGTTAAGTTACAAAATATTCTGTCTGTTAACATAGTTTATGCTCACATGCAGAAATGTGCTAAAACGTTCGTATTTCCAGGGTTCGTACGCGCCTTGAAAGTTCTTGAAAGTTCTTGAATCTCGAAATAAAAATTCAAGGCCTTGAAAGTCCTTGCAAATTTCAGTCAGCGCTGGAAAGTCCTTGAAATTTGTAGCTAATTTCATCCATTAGATTCTCGAGCGCCTCATATAAAAATATATGCGACTGGCAGAAACGTAGCAACACGTAATAGCAAAAGAACAAATAAAAACGATGAATCCTTTGATTTTGCAGTGCGCGGGAACCTTGACAAATGGAAAATATGTCCTTGAAAGTCCATGAAAAGTCTTTGAATTTTTAGTCCAAAAAAGCGTACGAGCCCTGTATTTCATCACGGTAAACTTACATGTTAATTGCCCTCCAATTTTGGCGAGAACCGAAAACTTTTCACTCGATGAAGTGGAAGAGCAATTTATTCCAATTCGTAAAACTCTTCCCTGAAGCAAAGAATACTGCCCATTGCCCTGAAAATAAACAAAATAGAAATAAATAAAATGTTACAGCTTCACTTAACTGACATCTGTTATAGCTGCGCTCATTTGGGAATGAATTTTGTTGTACTGCTATTTCATTATTGATGTCGCACAGCTGCCATCAACCACTTTCTAAAGCCGGTTACAGACAAACATGTTTTTCTTTGACTGACAAGTCTCGTTATTCAAAGACTAGCATGCCAGGTTTTGACTAGTTGGACTTGACAAAAAAACTTGATAATTTTCCCCCTACACACAAGCAAATAAAAATTGCCTTCTAAAAAATTGTCAATGAAAACTTGCTGGTCTGGGAATTGCTTACTTGGCACAACTTTTGGTTTTGTTTTTCCTTAATTCAACACAAGAACGAGACTAGTGAAGCTAATTTGAATACAAACAAAAAAATATTAAAGTGGCCGCTAGTTATAAAATATTTCTTTTGCTGCGGGCGCCGGCTCATGCAGCCGTTTAGCAGCAGTTTGCAGAAACCTTTGAGATCTGGTAAGTTATTAAGTTATTTCACGTCAGTTTGCTATTTGTTTCTTGCTGTATCGTAGTATGAGTTTTATAAAGACTTTATATTAGGGATACACGCCAGTACAGGCAAGTACAGACGAATACGTGCGAGTACAGGCGGGTACAGACGAGTACAGACGAGAACGTGCGAGTACAGGCGGGTACAGGCAAGTACAGACGAGAACGTGCGAGTACAGGTTAGTACAGTCAAGTTAAGGCGAGTACAGGCGAACACAGCCACGTACAGGCAGACATGCAAGCACTGGCAACTACACCCGAGTACATGCTCGAGCACAGGCTAACACAGGCGATTACAGGCGAACACAGACAAGTACAAGCGAGCACAGGCGAGTACAGGCGAACACAGGCGAGTACAGGCAAGCGTGCAATCACGGCCACGTTTTTGGCAAGTACAAGCATTTTTAACTTCGAGGAACTGTGTACACCGAGCATTTTATCAAAAGACTTTGAGCCACAACAACAAATTGTATTTAAACTCAATATTTTACAAAACTCATTGTAGAATCAACGGAAATAAATCCCAAATCCACAATCCCCATTGTTGGAATCCACTTCGTCAAGAAAAATCAGGAATGCAAACAAGGAGATATTCGGGAGCCAAGTCGAAAGAATTTGGAATCCAGAAAGTGGAATAGTTGATTATCAAAAACTGAAGTTACTTCTGGGCTTAAACCTTTTTACAAAAATAACACAACGAATATCAGTTCTGAGCCTTCCCGTGAGATATACTCATGTGAAAAAAGGTGTTATAAGCTACACCTAACTTAAGTACTCTCATCTGCCAAATAAAAGGGGAGGGTCAAAATAAACGAAGGGGGGGGAGGGGGTGAAAAATTTCTGAAAAAAATTGATAAATGTGGGGGCAAAATAAGCGGGGGAAGGTAATTTTGATAAATGACGGAAAAACAAGCAAGCATTTAACAATTTACAATTGGAAAGAGAAGATATAACAAGCATGCCGATAATGAAAGATACACTTCAAACTGTCAACAAAGGAGCAAAAGCGCTACAAGGAGTCAGTAACTTCTTTCGTCCTAGTAGAATTTGTACTGGCAGATTTACGTATAAATGTATTTTAATGCAAAGGTATGGATCAATTGATTGAATTCTAAGCTCGATACTTGTTGATCGTGCTGTAATCCAAAGATAGACAGGGAAAGACGAACACCGAACGTGACACTGATCAATAAACTCTATATCTTGAAATTTGGACCACTTGATGATTGTACTAGAACTTGAAAAAGTAATAAATGAGGGGTGGGGGATGGGAGTGGTGATCCTAATAAGTTCCGGATGGTGGAGTAAAAATCGAAAAATTGATAAACGTCCCTGGACGTTTGGTAGCTGAGAGTAGTTGATTAGCAAACTATACAATGTAACAGTAGTTACCTTACCTTTAAGAAATACAGCGTTCCATTATGTAAACTCTTCATTTCAAAACTTGCCAAACTCGATAATGGTATTATCTTCGAGGTTCCATTACATGTTTGGTGATATGAAGTAGTTTTATCAATTCTACAAGTTCTATTGGTGATCGCAGTCACGTTCAACTGTACTGAAATGGACTTGCCAACAGGAAAAAGGGTAATGTTACTGGTTTCAAGTTCTCCTTTAAAGCGTAATGGAGTACCTACTGCAGAGAAGATGGACAATAATAATTTTCAGCTAACTTTGCTTTTAAACAATGACGCCTAACTATCCTGCCTTATAGATAATGCCAATACGAGTTTTCGATTCTCATAAAGGGACTCAGTCATTGGAATCCTAGCCATAGGTAGATTGCTTGAAGCCACTTTACCAGGTGGTGAAATCCCGATTCATGTCAAGAAAATTTGGATTTCACTCAAGAGAATCTTTATTTCAGTTGAGGGAATTCTGTTTTCATCCAAGGTATCTGATTTAACTAATTGGAATCCCACTGTCAACCAAGAGATTATCTGGAGTTTAATCAAAGGAATCCTGATCTCGGTCAAGAAAATCTGGAATTCAATCAAACGAATCTGATTTCCGACACTGTAATCGGGATTTCAGTCAAGGAAATCAATCCGGATTTCGGTCAAGGGAAACTTAATTTCAGACGTTGGAATCCAGATTTCTGTCAAGAGAATCCAGATTTCAATCAAGGGAACCCGGATTTCGGTCAGCGGAACCCTGCATGATTTCTGTACAGGGAATATAATTTCATTCAAGGGAATCTGGATTTCAGTAGAGCTAGGGAATCCGGATTTCACTCAAGGTAAACTGGATTTTAGTCATGGGTTTCCAGAATCTTGTCATTTGGATCAACTCTAGGATCGCTGTAATCCAGTTAATCAGTCCCTTTTTCATTTGATGAAATCCGGAATTCAATCACAAAACTCTGGAATCCAATTCTATATTGAGTTTTCAGTAAGTACTTATAATAAGTACTCCTTTTTGAGACAACGCTATTTTGGAAGTGTGTAAAATCAATATCTCTGAATTAATTTTTCCTCTATAAACAGAAAATCTAGCTACTATGGTAGGTAATTTTGCTTACAAATACTTTTTATTTAGTATACAAGCATCGTCCCAATGGGCATACATTGTTGCTACAAATTTGTTACTGGTTTCTTCAACTTATTTTGATACTAAAAATATCGTAGTTTTTGGTTTCCCTTAATGAAAGGAAATGTTAAATACATGATCTTAAAAAGACACCACACTGTTGATTTCGATTTAACAGACTTGTATTGCTATCTTTAAAGATAATATAATGCGGAATTGTTTTATCAGTTTTCTGTTGTTATTTTTTAACAATCGGGATAATTTGCTCTTAGTCCTCACCTTGCGACTGCAGACGTGTTCGCAAAACGCTGTTCTGGTAGCATTTCCATGTGTTGTTACAATTCGCAAACGTGGAGTATTCATATGAAGGGCATTTGCAGAAACATGTTGAACTGTTTCGGCTTTCAAGACCAGCGTTTCCATATTGACAAGGATCAGAAGATAAGTTTCCACAAGACACAGTGAAAGTGTCTCGTACGAAACGGTTAACAATGAAGTTTGCTTCTCCAACATTAACCCCCGCCACACTCAACAGTAAGACAACAACAAAGCCATAATTTTTGCAAAGTTCAAAGCTTTTAACACCACTGGCCATTTCTCTTTGCTTGTTGAAAATTAATAAAATGACTTGATTTCATTAAAATTCTCGATGTTCTCTGCTTCAAAAGATCTTGAAAGACCTTTGTCTGAAAGATTTTGTTTTTTAAAATCCAACAACATCCTTTGTTTCCAGACAGTAGTAACGGTAAAAATCTGTTATGATATAAGCGAGAAAACGGGAACAGTTTTACAAAGACTAGAACAGTTATCTTCGTAAAATGTAAGGCTAATTTTTTATGGTTAAGCTCGTTTGAACTATCACAGTTCAAACTACTAATATCAATTTGCATAACAAGATGTATTCGCCATTTAAGGAAGCTAGTTAGAAGACATTTTAATTTTAAAAGTGACAAAAACGGCTATATTTTAGAAAAACTGTAAAAGATACTGATATGTCACACTCATTTGAAAACGAACTGCGCGTTTAAAAAATATCATTTGATATTGGTGCCAGGCCTAAGGCCATATCTTTTCGGTGATTACCATTTATAAAAACTTTTCGCCGTTATCTCTTTGTCCTTCTGTAGTGTTATTTTTTAATTTCTCTGTTGATTGTATGTGGTATTTTGACGGTTGGTAAATATAAATATAAATTTAATTTCAACATAGATAGACAAATAGTCCTTTATTTGTACACAACTAAATAACTAAACTGTTATTAACTTTACATGCATATAAAATACATAAAATATACATAAATTTTGATATAGCTTAACCATTAATCCGCAAGCACGACAAATGACGTGTTGGTAAATTCTCTCAACGGAGCTCCATACTTTCTGTATTAGCAGTTTGGGAGAATTTGGCTTTTAAACTTCTACAGCTTCTCCTGCTTTATTAATTCCTAATTTCTCTTTACCA
The DNA here is from genome assembly GCA_026546935.2 of Palythoa grandiflora. NCBI lineage: Eukaryota > Metazoa > Cnidaria > Anthozoa > Zoantharia > Sphenopidae > Palythoa > Palythoa grandiflora. The sequence goes on from JAOCPT020518499.1 coordinate 6,335, forward strand.
GGTACGTTATCTTGTTTGATTTATGTATACGCAACGACGACAACGACAACAATCTTTTATTAACAGTTACAAAAGGGTTTACAAAAACAAATTGCTTTAATAACTATTCGAGGCGAAGGCAATAAAATTTAAAAGAACAGTGCAACATAAATTTGTAAGAAAAAAAAAACATGTACCAACAAGTGCCAACACTGTCGTGGCTCCATGCAAATGGACGCATAATGTTGGGCCAACACTGTTGCGTGTTGTTGGCCAACAAATAAATTCTCTCTTCCCTCCCCCTGCTTCCGCCCTTCATTTTTCGCTCGCTCCCAATACCGCTCGACCACGGAATCGAAGATGGCGGCGATGCATGCCCTGTGAGATTTTTATGCGCTAACAAAAGCATCCAAAAGTCAATGTTGTGTCGGTTTGCATTGGGCCTTAAGAATTTTCATAATCTCCTTCTTGACTTTGTTTCATGATCACATAAGGAGCATCAGTGTCACTTGGGGGGTTCTGTAGCCCGCACTCGTGCTGTACAGCAGGGATTACGTAGCTAGAATCTTCTTTGGAATTGTAATCCTTAGGAGTTTGGCCATTGTATTTGATTGTCTGCTTCTAGAAATTAAACAAATTAAAAAGATCAAAATCAAAACCAATCGACTCTATTCATAATTATCATATATTGCAAATATATTATTGATTAGTTAGCTATGCATTTTTTTTTAAAGTGGTTGAAGTTTACCATTGGCTTGTACGCATGTGCTGAACTTGCTGGTGAGTTTAACTTTCTCACCCACATCCCAAAAGCGTTACGCTTTCAAATAAAAAAGGCGCTTTTTAAGCGCTTGTGGCTACTGCAAGTAGACAGGGAATGTGAAGAAATCTATAGTTAAGAAAACCTTGTGAATCTAGTTTAGACTGTTTTTATATTCATATCACTCTTATTTTCGTGGATAACTAGAAAGTATATCGGCTGACAGTTAATTGATTCCGAACGAGGTTTCGAAGTTTCGCGGGCTTCCTCTGTGTATCTAGTGACTTACGTAGGCTTCCTGTTGTGGTGTTACTGACTCACTTACCCGGACGATGACATAGTGGCTACCGTCTGTCGAAGCAGTAGCCACAAAAAGTTTAATTTAAAAATTTGTGAAGAAAAAAGTTGATAACAAAGCAACTGATAAATGCAGATATTTACAAAGATTGATTTAGCTCTTTTGTCCTACTAACTTAAGCTTAACAAAGTTGACACTTCAAAATCCGTCCGATAGAAAATGACAGCTAAAATTTAAATTACGTAGGACACCGTACATAGGAAATAAAACAATGTTTCGGACTATAGTTCTTATTCAGAGTAAAGTATCCTACCATTATATCACATTACATTGATGGAAAGGAGTTTAAAATAAAGAATATGTAAAAATAATCACAATTTCACAAAATTAATACAAAGCCATAAATTTATTGCCAACAGTTTTGAAATTTTATAATCTTCGCTTTATAAATGATTATTTGCAAAGTTTTTTCGCCAAGTCTTTACTTACTCTTGATCTTTGCGGCAAAGGTTGATAAAAAGGTGTTTTTCTTTTGTCGCCTTTTTTCAAAGACTGGTAGGTGTTTTCTTGTTTGAAATCACTTTCAGCTGGATACCTGGATCCATTACTTGCACCATTCACTTTAACCTCTGTTTCTTCTGCTCTTGTGCCACTTGGAAGCTAAATATGAATAAATCTTTATTAAAATACGTAGTATTTCAAAGCCATACGAAGCTGGAGAGGGCGAGAGGCTGACGAGTGCTCAAACACCCCAAACAGCTAGCATCCTTGGGTGTGTCGCCTGATGTTTTCAACATCACGGATTCCCCGAGATTTAGAGGCTATTTACATTACAAAAATTTGATTCGTAATGCTGTTTGGGTACTTAGGAACAGCAGAGATTTCGAGTGGTTTCAGTCGAGTACGTTTATAAATCGTTTGACTTAATTTTTTTTATGTTATTCTATGCAAATCTTAAAGTTCTGTAATTTTTGTAGGACTGTGTTTTCACAAGAAATGCAATGTAATTCAATGCAATGCAATGTAAAGTAAAGATGACGTGCCTATAGAATTTCTACTTCTATTCGATAACTTTTAAGCAGAAATAATAAAAAAAATCGCCAATGTTTTCACAAGAAATGCAACGTAATTCAATGCAATGTAAAGTAAAGATGAGGTGAGGTGAAGTAATGTGAGGTAATGTGATGTAGTTGAAGTAATGCAAGGTAATTATTGTGATGTAATCTAAGGTTATGTAACATAATCTAGGGTAACGTGAGGCAATTTAAGGTAGTTGAGGTAATGTAAGGTCATGTGAGGTCATGTAATATAGTTGAGGTAATGTAAATTAATGTGAGGTAAGCTAAGATAATGTAACGTAATCTAAGGTAATGTGAGTTACAGAGCAGTAATTTAAGATAATGTTATTTAATGTATCGGTATTTTACCTTTGCAGGTTTTAACAGTTTCTGATATGAACCGTTCTTTTGTCGCATTTCGTGTAAAAGCAATTGGTAGGTTGTATCATTTGACGCCCTTTGAGTTCCATAGGACCTCTCACGGTTTTGGTGTATATTTAGGACTGGTTCGTAAACTGGTGTTTGACTTTCGTTTCTAGTCCTTTCGTCTACGACGGAAACCTCCCTTGATAAAGAAGTTGCCTAAAGAGTATACACATTTGTAAGCATTATATTTTCAAATAAAACACAACACAGCTTAGTTTGCTAACACGTTTCGACTTACTGTCGAAGTACAACCAGCCATAAACAATAGCACAGATAGCAAGGAGAAAGCTAAAAATTACGTTAGCATACAAACAGATATTTGCAGTTCAAGATTGGCATGTTTGCTGTTTGTTTTAAGTGGGTTATTTGCATGGAATAACTTTTATCGATATCGCTCTCTCGAGAGCTAGATAACAGTTAAGCATGCAGCTGTCTCTTTTGTATTAATAATTTTTATTGAGTTTTTTAGTTTAGAGTGGGAATTGTACGAGCCAGCTGACGACCACGCTTATAGAATTTTTACTTCTAGTCGATAACACGAAACCATGATGATGACGGTGAAAATGATGCTGATAATGCTACTGGTGATGATGACGAAGATAGTGATGGTGATGATTGTGGTGATGATGATGTTGGTGATTGTGGTGATGATGATGATGATGGTGGTGATGATGGTGACGACGATTATGATAATGTCGAAGATAACGATGATGATGTTGGGTTAATTATGATAATGGTGATGATCACGATGACGATGGTGGTGGTGGTGGTGGTGATGATGATGGGGAAAATTATGATAATGGTGGTGATGGTGGTGTAATGATGATGTCGGTGATAATGGTGATGATGAAGATGATGATAATGTCGAAGATAACTTTAAATCAAAAAATAAGACTTCGTATTTATCTAAATGTTTACCGGATAAAGTTGTGTTTGATCATTGTGTCGAAGCGCCTCATTGTTACCATTTGTTTCATCGTTAGTGAAAACCACAGTAGACTCTGGAACGAAAGATTTGTGTTTTGTAAACTGTGTATATGAAATTTATATAAAAAAAGATCACTATACCAAATATCATAATATTTGAGTAAAAAAGACAATTAGTTTCTTTACAGCGTTCTCAAAATTGAATGAACCCCAATTTCAAGACCAGGAAAATACTTGGTAACCCAAATATGAGACATTTAGCATCAGGTTTATCTATAAAAACCGCAAACTTCAGACCTCTAAAAGCCACGTGTCTTTATTTTTGTGGTCTAGCGTTTGCAGTAAAGGTTTTGATGGGGTAGAGTGGCTTTCAGCAGTACGTGATGTACAGCAAAGGTTTTTGACTATTTAAACCTCACGAGCCAACTTAGACTTTCGTTTTCCAGCTTTTGAGAACAAAATGTTTTCGGGTCTGGGCCGCTTATTGTGATGCGGCTTCCTTCCACAACGTCTTACCGGTACAAATTCGAATTCAACTTTACGCAACAGGGGCTATAGACCTCGAGATTTCAAACTGTGTTTTGCTGTTTGCGGCTCTCAGAAAAACTGTGCTAAATATCTCTCTAAAGGGCACGTAAGACTTTTAATCAACAACCATGAAAATCTAACTAGAATACTGATATAAAAGACCAATGCGGGCAATGGTGTCTGGCTCAAAGTAATGGATTTTTTATTTGTACGTACATGTTTTAGTTCATATTTATAAGAGTATAAGACATTAGCGTTAAATGTATTGCAATAAATAAATGTTTCATAGTTTTAAGTGTTTTACTTTCGGCAAAAAACGAGACTTCTGGCTGTAAAAAAAATTTAAGATATTGGTTCTACTCAAATCTAGTTTTATTTTAACCTTCTGAATAACGTAATTGTAATTATAAATGTATTCAAACCGTACCTTGGGATTTCTTTCTCTTAAGGATTCTTTTTCTGTTCGAATAAAAAGAAGAATTTTAGATTTGAATTATTGCTCTGCTTCAAATATATGTATGTAATGTTTTAAGGAACAACATCAAAAACGTTTTTGGATTGACAGTTAATTCAAGGTCCCTGATTGTGTAGTGGTTTTCACTCCTGACTAGAAAACAGGGAGAAGTGGGTTCAATCAATACCATTTTTTCTGACTAGTGTATTTATTCTTTTCAAAGAAATTCCCGTTGAGCTCAATCGCGGTTTTACCTTTTTTATTTAAATAAATTTAATGAAATTGCTAAGTAACGATTCTTTAATGATCTAGTTCAGGATAACAGAGAATAGAAGGTTTTGTCCAAATGCCATACACTTAACCATAATAAAACAGCCTTACACAATTATATTACTATATTGTTATATTATTATAATTTTTAACACATAAACGACAACTTAACGTTTTTGTACAGACACGTTACGGCAGCGTATTCTGCCTTCGTTAGTGTTGTAATAACCTGATAATGGTATGTATATATGGGAAAGTTAATGAGCAATGGTGATAGATACTAACTTTCCCATGCATATATATGTCGTAGGTTATTTTTTTTCAGGGTATTTTTAAAATGAACTAGGTTATTTTTTCAACCTAGGTTATTTTTGTCAACCTAGGTTATTTCAATTCGTTCTATCTTGTGGGGATAGGGTTAGCTTTATATTATAATAACGACGACGTGGTAGGCGCAATGGTAAGATCTCTGCCTTCTAACCACAAGGTCCCGGGTTCAAACCCCGGCACAGCCGAGTGTTGTACATTTGTGTGACCTTCTTTCCCGCCAAAGTTGACTCAGCTTTCCATCCTCCCGAGGTCGGTGAAATGAGTACCAGCTTCTGCTGGGGGCTAACCTGCGACGGATTAGTGTCCCGTCCAGGGGGAGTTAATGACTTTCATCCGCTTAACACTACAGAAACCGGAGATAAGCACTGGCTCCAATGAGCCACTTGGCTCGTGAAAGGATTTAGCTTTTTTAGCTTTTTTTTTGTTTTCAGCGACAGATTATTGTTTACAGCGACTATTTATTTGTTCTAATCTCCTCACATCTGCATTCTCCCCTTTAAAAAAAAACTTTCATCTCCTCCCACGTCTTCAAACCTCACTGAACCAGAGTCACGGTTGGTTTTTACATTTTTTAATACAATTAATATACTTATTTACAAATATCAGCAAACTAAAACTTTGATGCCCTATGCCCTACAAATAACAAACTATGATTTCTATTCACAACGTTTTCATCCAAATTAGAAAAATAACAATAAGCCGTTTTAACAAAAACTGTACACTATAAACTCTATAAACAAAAACTTTTACCAAAACTATAAAACTACACCAACCTATTTTAAAAAAATGTAAAAGTTCTCTAATATATAACCAATCACATTTATCTTAGTTGTAACAATTACAAGTCTATTTTAAAAGGTGCAAACGTAAAACTAAAAAGTTCTCATTTAAAAGAAAATAATCCTATCAAAACACTGCAGTTGTAATGTTGGTAATCGCATTCTTTCTTGTACTTTTGCACAGCATTCGTAGTTGCTTTAAGAACCTGTTGAGAAAACAAATGATTGGCTAGGTTAGAAAAGCCAAACTGCCTCTTGCTTCCTTTCCCCAGTTCCCTCCCAACCTTACTTCATTCTCACCAGTCCCCTGGCACCTGCCACGCAGTCTTAGTTAATACACGTCATCAGTATTCTGATCATTGCATACAGAAATTCCTCCTATTGTGTTATCAATTAAGATAGTCTTCATTTTTTACTCTGATTTATAATTTCAATCCCAGGGTCCTGCATTAAGATTTGAAAATATCATGGCACCATTGCTAACTATGTAATCAGACAAAATGGTGTGGAGGACGTGACTTGCGATTAAAGCAGGCATGTTGGTGGCCCTAAAAGTCCTAAAAATCCCTAAATATTTTCACTTGCACAGACATTCTTAATTTACATAGCTGGAACTAAAAAAAAAAAAAACAGTTCCTGTGTATTAGCAGGATGCAAGCTTTGCTTTTTATAAGTTTTGCTGAGGCTCACTTGTTCTTAATTTTTTAGTGACTTCATCCTCAAGTTGTTTTTAAATTGTTCTTATTTCTGTGAGCGGTTTTTATTGAAGAAGAAGCAAAATAAAACCGAGTATTGGAAAACGAAGCGCCTTGCGCCACACATGTATTGTACGGCAGAATTTTGAAGGCAAACTACCTTCATTGTTTTGTTGCCGGCAGTCTTTACAGTTAATCTTTTTATGTTTTATCGCTAAATTTTAGTCAATTTTCTACCACAAACACTTTCCTACTTGTCAAGCCTTAGCCTGAGCTTGTTCTTAAATTGTTCTTAAGTTTTTCCAAATTTGAGCCTCGTTCTTATAAAGTTGTCAGTTCCTATTTAAAAAAGCATGTAACTAAACTGTGTATAATTCCACGATTGGTTTTGGCTCCATTAACTTTCTCCTTAACGTTGCCACACAAGCTGTATAGGTTGCGAGAGCCCTGTTACTAAACTAAAATAGAGCTGTTTGTATGCCACACCGCGGTCAAAACCAAAGCATCGTTGCTAACTTTTCGTTAAACGAAGTCTGATAAGACCACTTTTCCAAGGGAATAATAGTTCTAGTACTCGACATCTTCCTTATGAAATGACAAAGTTAGGGATAAAGGATCGCTTCTCGGCTTTTTTCTTTATTATCAGCAGCGAAACACACCATGAAACCAAAACAACATTCTGACTTTGTGTCATGCTCCCCTCAAATGTGGCGAGAGCCTTTTTGGTAAGTTAAGTTAACGTTTGGTAAACTCAGAAGCTACTCGAAATTTAGTGCCTTTTCACTAAAAGAAATATTAATGTTTACTCCAAAGCACTTTCCTCTGCAGTCACTTTTCTTGCTGAGTCCATTACGGAAACCTCTCAGTATTTGCAACATTTGCACGAAAATAGGACGTCCCTGTGTCTTATAGATTTTAGGCGGGAAATTGCTGGGCGTGCGCATCGCACTCTATTTTTAGTGCACAGACGCGTGACGTTTGACCACGGTTTGTTTGTAGACAAACAACCTTGTTCCCAGGACTTTTCCGTGAAAGGTGGGCACGCCATCTAGGGAAAAGACCTTGAAACGAGGTTGGTATGTAAATCTACTAAACTTACAATATTTAATGCCCCTTGATTCACTTTTTGGAGCTGTGTCGACTCATTTTGTTGAATTTCAATTTGATTTTCTAGCTCCTACAAAAAATCAGTAAAAATTGCATGTTAATATTCTTATTTCAGAAGAAAAGTGCGATAGCATAAGTTTAGGAGAAAAAACATTGCATTTAGTAGCAAGGTTTTGGTCGAATTCTTGAAGTGAATACCACTGTATTATAACTGCAATCTATTTTTGACGCCTGACGGGCGTCATGGATGCGATGTGCGCTGTACATGCATTGCAAAATTAAAAAAAAAAAAAGAAGAATTTCCTAAAGTTTATTTTGACATAAACTTATAAGAGAAGATGTTGTTGTGGACAGACAAGTTAAATACGATTTAGTGATCAAAAACTGATTATATCATATGATACAAATCAAACAGAAAGTACAATTTGTGCTTTTGGAATGATAAAAAAATCTTTTAAAATCGGCGTTCCTTCTTTTTACTTCAGTATTCCGTTCTCTGCATCCTCTCAAAAGTTGATTCTATGTACCCGAACCCCCTCAATTTAAGTACCTACCTTGATTCTCAAAAGGGATTTTTCAACTTTCAAGTTGTTGGCGTCTTTAATGGCTGTATGGAAGTAAAAATAGGAATTTAGAGAACTGAGAGGAACTTTTTGACAACGAATACAGTGTTCATGCAGTAACCCAAACAAAATGGTGCATCACCCTGTCGTTTTCCTCCAGCGAGCTTTCGTTTTTTATGCATCGACGAATTTAGACCTTCAGATAATGTTAATTCTCAATAAATATATTGCCTTAGTATAATTTTGTGGTTTTGCCTATTTAATATATTTAATTTTGCAAATTGAGCTTAGACCATATACATGTATAAATCAAACAATTTCTTCAGCTAATATCTGAAGAAAATCCTAGTCAAACCAGACTTAAAATCTCGATATTCATATGGTTAAGAGATTCGATATAAACTTGTAGAAGGACTCTAGACAGCAACAAAGAGTTTGTTTCTTACCCTCATATTACTAGCGAAAGCTACATAAGGAGGTAAACGCACTGAGATCTTGATTCTAGCTGTTTTTATAGACTTTGTACTAATTCATTATCACTTCAGTTCTTACATAATGAAAGAATGTTGCGATGTTATGCGGGCTTGATGCATTCATTGTCATCTTACAAAGATACAGAAGATAGTAGTGCTTACTTACCAACCAGCCTTTGAATTTCAGGATCATCTTGGGTCTGTTTTTGTTTTTCTTTGTCACTGTTTACAAGCGACTGTTGTTGTTGATGATGTTCTTGTAGAGTATTTCTTGGAGTAGGAGTCACGAGAGCTTGTGAATGGATAGGTTGTTTTGAAGTGGCTTTCCACTCTTTTTGTTTGTCTGTTTGTTTCAGCTGTTGTTTCTCTGGAGTTGCTTTGTGTTCATGCTGTTGCAGCTGTAACTGTCGTAGAAGTTGCTGTCTTCGGTGTGGATTTGGTTGCCATTTTGTTGTGCTTTTGCATGATTGCGTTTGTTTACGGTCAGCCTCTTTGTTCGCTTCAATCAACCTCCTCCTAGCATTTCTAAGGTACTCTACACCTGTTGGTAATTATAAATGTATTTTAAAATTCATAACATAAATTTTACTGAAATTTGACGGACTTCAATGTCGTTTCATTGTTGAATTGTTACAAGATCTCCAACTTTCATTTTGTTTCCTTAACAATGAACTTTCCTATTACGTATATTTAACAATTTTTCTCAGAAATCGAGGTGAATATTCTAATCGCCATTATTCACCGAGACTGAAGAGAATAATTGTATTAGTGTATACGTATAGGTACAGGTTTTTATTTTTATTTTTATTTTTTCCGTACCTACATGCATGCACCAACAGTTGAGATTCGTTTTCATGCTTCAACTCTCGGAGGCATATGTTTATAAAAATACCACTGAATTAAGTACTTACAGTTGACACAAAGAATCTCAACCTAAAAGGAGAATTAAGAATTGCCGGCCTCTCGAAATATATTTTACATTACATAAGACTAACCGAAAACGTGTAAAAGAAGGGCTAAAGTATTATTGCTTTTAGCAAGGTCAAAATTCACTCAGAGAAAGCTGCAAAAATAATTTGCGAATTGTCTCCCACAAATCACTGGATTCGTACAGTTTCAGAAAATATAGAAAATGACTCGTTGTGTGTGTATTGCCTGATTTCTTCTGAGTTTTTGTGAAGCAATACAGTCTTGTTTGATCCGAAGATTTATGGACTGATAATAATGGAAAAGACGTATTGTTTAGCTCGTTCCTCAAGTATCGATTGATGGCGGGTCTGATCGAGGTAAGCATTTATTTTTTTGTAAAATAACCGTCCTGTTTTGTAACAGAAATATAACATTTTCAAGTAAAACTTGCGAAGTTCCTTTTTTATGTCATCGGCGTCGCAAAGCCACGCTCAAAAGGGCTAAAAAGTGAAAACTCAGTGTCTAACTTTGTGAACAACAGTATAAATATATACTTGAAAAAGAAAGCAAATGACATTTTTTCGTTTTCTGAAGTCGTTTTTATAACGTTTAACCTACTACAGAGCGCGCGACAGATTCTTTCAAATGTCATTCTGTTTGTAAAAGTGTTGGCTAACATTTTTGAAATGATTGGTTCTTGCCTCGAATCTTAGTTTCAAGACGTTTTTTTCGCGTCATTTTTCAAACCAAAATATGCAAGAATTTTAAAACAATTTAAAATACCCGAACAGGTTGAAACCGATTTACGTGTCAAATATCTTTTCTAAGCATTCTTACATCTACATATTTTATCTGATAAATCGCGCTCGTCTGAAACTACATGGAGTGCACTGTGCTCTAGACATTTGTTACTTTCGAAATAGCATTTATAGTCAAACTATAGTGCAACACATGAATTATAGTCTACCTAGCTACTAGAACCCAGGCCTTATCTATTGTTACTCTACCTTCTTTGATTGCCGCAGCCTCGGTGGCAGAAACACAGCGGCGGTCGGGTCCAACAAAGACGCCATTAATCAAGATCGTTGACTTAGCTGCCTTAGCCCGAAGCACTGGCAGGAGAAGTTGAAAGGCTAAAAAACAACGCAGAAATTGTTTTATTTCCTATTCAGTTGTAAACAGTTAACTATAGTCCTTAAAAAGCTAATGAGAAAATAATATAGTTTGAAAAGAATTTGAATGTGTCATCTTTGTTTAACTTGTAGTGAATTTATAAAAGCAAAATGTTTTCAAAACAGAAAATTATTTTTTGTCGACAGTCAATAGGTTGAGGGCTGCATAATGAAATAAAATCCCCCTAAACTCAGTTTAGCCTAAACACAAAAAAATCAAATCAACAGTTACTTTCATTTTAAAAATGACAAACTCACCAAACAGATTAAATTGGTACATCTGAAATTACTGTGCAATGCGCAAATAATAACAAACTGCTTAATTAGCGCGTAACTGCGGAAAGTGAAGGCTGTCGTTACGAAGCTCCCGAAGTGTTGCAAATTCTTTTCATTTGATTGATTAATTAAACGCCGAATTAGTTATTTTACCCCCACGGTGAATAGCAACAACTAAACTGAAATTGGTTTGAAAATGGCTCTCGAAAGATATGAGTATTAAAATTATCAAAATTGTCGCGAAATCTAAATCGCGTATAGAGTTGCGAACTGCTAACGTTAGCTGTAGTCGTTATTTTAACTGCTAAAACGATAAACTGATATTTACCGTCATACGATCTTTGTTCCATGATCTGATAATTATTTGAGTTATTAGCAGTAACACAGATTGTAACTTATTTTCTCGTTCAAATTGTAAGTACGTTTTCACAACTTGCTTGTACGAGAGTCAGTGAATAGTGACAGTTTTGTTTACTGAATGTTTATTTAGCGCCTAGTAACGGACGCATTGTGACGCATCATGCGGCAGGTTTGCGCGCGACTTTGACGCATATGCGGCAAATTGATATCTTTAGGCAAATTTCATGCGTTTTATCTCATGAATAATATGTGCAGTTCTTCCACGAGCAATAAAAATAAAATGGAGGCATTAAAAACGTGGGAAACACTTTGTGTTGGAGGGAGAGATACTAAGCTCTTGACTTCCGCCTCAACAGTTAGACCTGAACTTGAAAAGCCTAGAAACATCTAGAAATATCTAGAAAAGAACGAAATGATAAACAAATAGCGCGCGCAATATCTAGTGTATTAAAACTTGTACTTGAGTCAATCAGAATCTATTAACTTATCTATAAAAAGTAATAAATAGTAGAAAAAATTCCCAGGAATTTATATTTTCATCGCTACAATTCTCGTTTGTCGAAGCCCGGATTGACAAAAGGGAGCATGAAGCGATTTTTAGGCTGCAAAAATTAAAGTTGATTTTAGATGGCCTACATCAATATTATGCAAAAGAAACAAGATTATAATGTGTTTATTTTGAAATATCATTTGCAACGCAGTTCTGATCAACTAAATTGCACGCTCGTAGCTTGATATCGCGTGCAACTTTTCTTTCACTAGTAGAGTCAGCTCTTTCATATTCCTTTCCCTGATTTCTCAGAGATTTTCTCTTATTCTTTGACCAGTTTTTGGGATTTCGAGATCTTTTGATTTTCTCGCCACTTTTTGCTTTCTGTGTACAGCGAATTTTGTTGCGTGACAAGTTTTTCAAGTACGTGGTAATACGCGCAACTTCACGTCCCAACCTGCAAAGGAACAATGTTGCGCTACAAGTTAGGCAAAAATGTTGCTCGTATTACTTCGCCTTTAGTTTTCTAGTGTTTTCTAGTTCACCTTTCATTTAGAATCTTGTCATTGATAAATAAACGCAAATGAATTCGTAACCGTTAAGACCGAAATTTTATTAGACTCTGGAAATTTGCAGTAGCTAATCTATTAAGTTTCTTAATGCATCTAGTATTGTTTTAACTAGGTTTATAGAATCTGATTGACTCAAGTGAATTTTTTAAATTTCCCTTGATATTATCTGCGCGCTACTTGTTAGCTATTTCGTTCTTTCTATATATTTCTAGATGTTTCTAGTCTTTTCAAATTCAGGTTTAACCGTGGAGTCATAAAACAAAAGCTTAGTACCTCTCCCTCCAATACAAAATACTTGCCAATATTTTCACAGTCTGCACTTAAGCAAACTGTGAGAATCTACTGGCAAGTTAACGAGAAAATAAGTTACTATTTTTGGCACTACTAAGAATTATCATATCATGGAACGAAGATCGTATGACGATAAAGATTAGTTTGTCGTTTTGGGAGTTTAAAATGACGGCTACAGTTAACGTTAGGACTCAAATCAATGCGTGATTTAAGGCACGGCCGTGCGGTTCAATTGAAACCAGTACTAGTTTGTGTGGGCTCACGGTGAATACGTTTTCTTGAATTGTTGCAGAAGTAGGATTGTGCAACGTTGCGCGCATCAGTTTCAGAGGTTGTCACACGATGCAATTCTTCCATTGCGCACAAATGTTGCATCGTGTGTCCGCACCTTATGGCCTCCTTCACACTATACCGGATAGGTTTTCGTGTCGTTACGATAGTCGTTCCGTTCCATTTTGAACACGGAGCGGAGCGTAATCGGAACAATTCGTTTTCACTTGTTTACACTGCTTTTACATGAAACCGAGGCTGAGGGTGACCTGACACACTTAGAGAAGTGAAAGACACTGATTAGCATGTACGTCTATTATTTCCACTTTTCCAACTGTGACAGTTCACCCTTAGACTCGATTTCATGTTTCAGGCTGGACCTGTTACCTTTTGGGAATTGTGAAATGGTCTAGTACTTTATGCCTGTCTTTGCTCGCACTAATACTTATAAGTTTAGTTTTGTTGCTAATAACTTGAACTCTTTTTCTCAGGAAGCTTTAAAAAGCTTTAAAAAGTTTTAAAGGGACCCTCGGCTATCCAATAATATTAATCTTAAATAAGAGTTGTCTTTAACTTGTATCCATATCAGCAGCTCACATTTGATAATTCTCTTTATTATATTATGGACAACTAAATCCGCGCGCTGCGATTGGTTAAATCGAGGTTCATAAGTACCCGTATTCGGCCCTGCGTATTCGGCCCTCCGTATTGGCCCTCAACATTGTTTTGTTTTGCTTCGCGGC